>JAVSBS010015422.1:0-34784 GCA_033124195.1 Coracias cyanogaster | reverse complement strand
AAATGTAGGCATTGAGGAAAGGTTGCTTTAGGTTGCTCAGGTTATTTACCAATATTCTCCACAATTTATGTTCAAAACCAGTTATTACCTATAACAGTTTGTGGAGTCTGAGTGATGCTTGACTGAAAAGAGATGTCTTCATTTGTCTGGGTGCAAGAAAGAGAGCTGACCTCTCAAAGACATTTGAGAGACTCAGATATTATCAGAGTAAACTATTACAGCTCGGGCAACTAATGGAGAGGTTATGACATATGGCTTATGGCATAAGAGAGCTGCTCAATGCATGAGGTCAAAAAGACACCTTTTTGAACAAGGATGCTGTTGCCTACTTCAGAATTACTTTGCACCTTCTAAAGTTTACAGAAGCACAGAATGGAAGGGGTTGGAGGGACCTCTGGAGATCATCTAGTTCAACCCCCTGCTAAAGCAGGTTGCCCAGGATCCTAGAGTAGGAGACTCCACAACTTCTCTGGGCAGCCTGTTCCCAGGGCTCTGGCACCCTCACGGCAAAGAAGTTTCTCCTTCTGTCCACTTCCTGTGTTCCAGTTTATATCCGTTGCCTCTTGTCCTCTTGCTGGGCACCACTGGAAAGAACCTGGCCCTGTCCTCCTGACATCTACCCTTTAGATATTGATAAGCATTGATAAGATCCCCTCTCAGTCTTCTCCAGGCTGAACAGCCCCAGGTCTCTCAGCCTCTCATCTCAGAGAGGTGCTCCAATCTTCTCATCATCTTCGTAGCCCTCCACTGGACTCTCTCCAGTATTTCCTTGTCCCTCTTGAACTGGGGAGCCCAGAACTGGGCGCAGTACTCCAGTTGTGGCCTCACTAGGGCAGAGTAGAGAGGGAGGACAAGTTGGGGACATTGTTCTTGTCTCTTACGGCTGTTCTTACGATGAACTGATGGCACTGGTTTTAGAAAAAGTGTTTTTCCCTATGAATCACTGCTATAGTGATTCAGATTTTAAGGAAGTGTAATTGTGCATGCTCTGTTATCTTGGTATCAAATATGAATGGTGCCCATCATAATGACTTTTTACTCCAATAAAATTGATTTTAAAAAACCTATTGCAGCTTTTAAACTCTCGGTCAGCCAAAGTGAAGCCACAGTGTGCTTGCAGTGTCACTGCAACTGCACTAGCCTGTATGACAGTGAGTGACCTATAGGCATTTGCACTTGATTATCTTCTCAAATTTATTGTACAAGAGACTCCAGTTCTTAGGAGAAACAAACATTGTAGTGTTAGGAAAGTAACACAGTACTTGCTCTGCAATTTACATCTCATGTGCATCATTGAAGAGTTGTTTTATTAAACCAACCACTCCTTGCAGGTCTTCTCCAGTAAGACCAAATCTGAGGCTTTTTATAAAATGATGATTTTTTTCTCTGAATGATGAAACAAGCAGAAGCAAGCAGCCTCGCTGCATGTTGCATCTCCATTAATGGAAAAGATGAATTCAGAACTAACCAGTTTCCTGTTTAAATTGCTGGGTTTTTTGTTGCCCAGAACTGGAATCCAGATGAAGCAAGAACCAGCTATTTCTCTCTGACCTTGAAAAATGTTTGCTTTTCTTGGCCAGATGAAAAAATGCTAGAACAACCTTCACAGCAAGACACTAGGAGAGTAATTAAAACCTTCCATATAGTTTTTCAGTTGTTGGTTGCATTTCTTTACATAAGTTATTTAAATAGTTAAAAATAATCATAGCACTCTGAGGAAATCTTCCTGTGGGTGCTAGAATTGATGGGTGAAGAACTGTGATTTAGTGCACATTTGTGTGATCATCGTGGAGACTCTCCTTGGGAAGATTTTATTGTGCTGAATAAATGAGACCAACTTTTGGCTCCAGCCTTTGTTCTGTAAGGTACTTTAAATGAGGAGCACCTTCAGTGCTCGGCAGCTGCATTTTTCCTTTAGGGCTTTCACCAGTGGAGAACAAGAACAATAACATGGAGATAACTTAATTATAAAATGCATAAATGTTGTTTCACTTATTTGCTCAATAGGCCAGAGACATGGGAATATGAACCAGTGAAGCAATAAGCATTCTTCTAATAAAGAAGCGTTTACAAATAGCTTTAAAATTTCATATTTCTGCACTGTGCTGAAGATCTGTTGTGGTTTAGCCTCAGAGTTTAGTACGTTTATGTTGAAGGGCTATTGAAGCAGTTCAAATATTTTTTTGGGTTGCAAATCCCTTACAAGGAAGTATAAGGTGATACAAGCTGTTCGTTCAGTTGCATGTTCCAGTTGTTTAATGTATATGGAAACATAATTCACTTCAGCATTGCGAAAAATATCAATCTAATCATATCGATATGAAATGTGAGTTTTTCTCAGAGTTAAGACTAAGCTGGACCATAAATCATCAGGTTTTTTTGCGACACGAGTAGTTAGTGTGTGGTATCTCACAGCCTAGCAACAGCTCGGTGTCAGCACAGCTCATCCCCTTCATTAGCTGCTGCCGCGCAGGCGTGCCAGCAAAGGGGACAGACTTGCAAGCAGATCCCCCAATTTGCATGTGTTGTTGTCGTTTACAGTGTTAATGTGGATGATAAACATTAATTACCCCACGTTAGTAAAGTGTGCAACTATAACTTTCTGACATCTCTGCAGTTTGTTTTGGTTTAGGCTGCAGGAAGCATTGTGAACTCTGAAAAAGCTGTAAAGAGAGGTTAATAGGAGTTACTGAAAACAATTTGAGATTTGAATGGGAAAGCCTTTAAAATTATTGCGCTTTCTCTTACTCAGATACTTACGTATATTTCATGGTTTCTAAACTCCTTTTTCAAGGGCTTGTATAGATTCTGGGTTAGGAGAAATACTTGAAAAATGATTGTTGGAATGAATGTTGATAATAGATGGGTCTGACTCTTAAAAAATAATTTAAAGTTGTTATTCAGTTAAATTAGACCTTGCTGCGCTGATACACATCTGGTCATTACTTTTTTTTGGCAGGATTTCCCTAACAGTTTGCCTTCATTAACAGCTACCAAGTGGCTCTTAGAAAATAATTAAAATTTCGTTTGATGGTATTTAGAATATGATGGCTGTATTGTTGCTGGAAAGTGAAATCAAATGCTTGTTAGCCGCAAAATCTCTACACGTGAGTTTCACTCCTTAAAATAGAGAAACTATTGGTCATACAGTGAAAACTGTGAAGGCTGGGGATGTCTGCGTGTGTGGGCGAACACACTGATCATGTCATAGAATCAGAGAATGGTTTGGGTTGGAAGGGACCTCAAAGGTCATCTAGTTCCGACCCCCCTGCCATGGCAGGGACACCTTCCACTAGACCAGCTTGATCAAGGCCCCATCCAACCTGGCCTTGAACACCTCCAGGGATGGAGCAAGCTTCCTTCTCTCCCTCCCTCCCTTCCACCCCTCCCAGATTTCCTAGTGGTCGGGTACTGAAAGCCCTTTACATCTTACAACGTCTTTTTCCATGTCGTTACCTAAGAAAACAAAATCCCTGTGATGAATTATGTCTGGGTTTTTTTCCCTTGGATTTCTGTTCTTCCCCTTTGGGTGCAAGATACTTGGCTTGAGTGGTCACTTGAGTCCATTCAATGGAGGCATGAGGGTTTCTCTGCAGCTTCTTGTGGGCGGCTGCTGCGATGTCTGGTTTGCAGTAAGGAAGGTGTCCAAGCTCCTGGCAGCCTGCGTAGTGGGAAGTTGTGACACAGAAACAGATCAGGTACAATAAGAGAAGATATGTGTGGTTTTAGAGCTTTTTTTTTTTTTTTTATTATGTTCCAGGGAACCGGTACTATTTGCCTTCCCAGCCTGAAAGTTGTATTGTCAGCTTTTCTGGAGACTGTTGACCTCTCACATATGTTCATAAAAAGGTAGGGAAGGGAGTCAGCTGTACCTTGGCGAGACGTGTTCCCACCGCCCTGCTGGAGTTGCTGTCTGTGCACTGGTGGGTGCAGCACCGGCTGTTTTGCAACTCACTGGTGAAAGATAAGGCTTGCCCTGAAGTTCTGTGGTCACATAAAAGCTTCTCCCCACCCTTCAGTTGAAGGTGGCTAGGCTGTAAGGTCTGTATGTGGGGAGGCCCTCAGCCTTTTCTTTTACAGCGGCAGATGGCTTGAGTTTTGTTACTAGTAGTCATGGGAACATAAGAGGGTCTGAACTGGGTTAGGCTGAAGGTTCGTGCGCTCCAAGATCATCCCTCTGACAGTGCGCGATGGCAGCTGCTTTGGGGAGCGAGCATGAGAAGTGGGACAAGCTGTTGGTGGTATCTCCTCTTGGGATACTCTCCCAGTTTGACCAGTTTGCAGCTCAGTGCCTTCCTAAGCTAGAGGTCATGTCAGTGTGTCTTTTATTTCTTAGCCCTGAATGGGCTTTTCTTTCATGAGTTTATCTGGAAATGCTGAATCTCACTTGAATCAGTTAGTGGTGAAGTGCCAGGTGAATTGGGAACTTCAGTATAATTTTGGGCACCTTGGTTTCCAGCTGCTCTGTGCCTTGTAGGCTCAGGCAGGGTTTAAAAAGAAGTCTGGCACAAAAGGAAATAATTTCAAATGTATAAGGAAAATAAATGGCAGCTCTGAAGTTAAAAATGAAAAGCAGAAGGCTGGTGTCTCCCTACTTATGTGAGTCCAAGTGTGCAGTGACTCTACAGAAGTTGGTGTGGTAAGTTGGAATGGACATCTATCTGCCTCAGGTTGGAATTTGACTCAGTTTGTAACAAAAAAAAACCTTGAGTGTACCTAAACCACCTGTGACCCAGTGATCTCCCTGCTAGCCCTGAGGTAGGATCCTCATGGAATAAAAGAGTTGTGTGAGACTGCTGCATTGGGGTTGCCAAAGAGCAATTACCTCGTGCAAGAGGTGCCACGTTGCTTCATGGTGGGGGCTTGTCGTAACCAAACACTGCTTCAGAGGTTTGGCCGGCCTTGCTGGTCCAGTCATTTAGAAGGCAGCATGAGGAAGCATCTAGATAGCAGCATGAGACCACCCTTTGTACCTTTGGTTTGTAGTCTGCATATGGAGAACTATCGTCCTCACAAGTTTGAAGGCGATAATATGCTAGAGGGTGAGGTGGTAGAATGGGTGCTAATCTGGACTTGTATTTTCCAACATTATTGGTGTGTCCCAGAGAGCTGACTCTTTGACTTCTCTTCTACAGGTTACTTAGTAATTTGGGTTGAAGCAACTCAGTCCTCTCCTCTTTATTATTTTGGTGTTAGCAGATGCTGCAGCTGCCTTTAGATGTATCCAGGATGGATCCAGTTTTGCAAGCGACAAACCCAGTGAGAGTCGGTGGGGTTCATCTGCTCCATCAGAGCTGTCTTGTCTTACAATAGTATTATCACTGCCTATTCTACTTCTATTCAGGATTATGGTTTACTAGAAACATTCTGGCAGAAGGTCAAGGTATTTTTAGTAACACTCAAGGTCTTGCAATGTTTGTGCCACATTTGCACCACAGGGCACCTGGCAGATAAAACAAAGGACTTGTGTCCTGCAGGAGAAGTAGCTGTGACCAAGGAGTGTATGGCACTGGATGTTTGTCAGCAGGTACCTTGATTTTTTTACAGTTATGCAAGCTCATCAAATTAAGATGGTTTTTAACACAGTATTTTATCTTTCATGTTCTTTATTGTATTAAGCCTAGTTGAAAGCATTAAGGAAAATATTTGTGGATATAGTTTTCAAACATTATATACCTAAATCAAACATTATTTTTTTCAAACCAAATAAAGTAGTTTTGCCTAATTTTTTGTTTACATGTAAATCCTTTGGAGTAAGTGGAGGCCACACGTGCTCTGTACATTTGACTGGCCACCGAATGAGTATGTGGAGGGATTATTCTGTCCCTCTGCATTAGATGTTTCTAGGTAAGCTGCTGTAGCCTTCTGAGGAGTGTTTTAGGGGTGAAGCAGAGGAGGAAAGCATTACTATGTATGTTTGCTTCAGTTATGGTTATGGTGTTCCCACTTACGATTTGTCAGTGGAGAAGATAGGAATCATTTCTCAAAGCCCCTTTTCCTGCAGTCTGGTGATTGCAAAACAGAAGATGTAAGCCTCTAGAGTTCCTTGGCTTCACAGTTTTTGGAAGAAGCTTGAGACATGACTGGGTGTACTGTAAAAGCTCAAAAGCCAAACAGGAGAATCCATAGCTAAGTTATGTTCAAAAACCTCTCCTAAGTCTTTGAAAGTATCATGGTATTTAAGTGGTTGACCCATGAGGTTTAGTCCTCTGAGCTGACAGTACTCTAGTCATTTTTATTTTGCTTTCTGTCCAAGTTTTAACCATACCTAGACTTGGATAGTGTTTTTAAGTAACACGTTGACTTTATATGTTAGTTGAATTAATCACACAATGAGGAGTTCAGGAGTACTTGAAAGCCTGTCAGTAGGCAAGTACGATGGAATAAGGAGTGATACTGAGCATTTAGTAGTAAAGCTGTATTTTAAGAGTTGTGAAGTTGAGAGGAGTTGCCCTACTTGATTACAAGCCTGATACATGGGTTTTATGAGAAAAGCTTCCTTACATTTAGAAAATACATTGTTGTAGATAAGGAGCTGTCCTTGTGACTCCTTACACAGTAGTAATAATGCTATGTGTGCTTTTCTTTCAGTAATGTGTTTTTTATTCTTAGTCGAGTTGTGAGGCTGGGATTTTTTTTATATGGCAAGTTTTTTCTTCTGAGAAAATCTTCTTTTTGGATTATAAACAGTGACTTTGATAAATGTACCCATTACCTAAGGAAGTAAATACGGGTGTGTTTATCTAAACCTATTTTTTAAAAAAAGAAAATCCCAAATCCTCTAAAGTATTAGCAGACATTGTAGCTGACTATTGTAAACCTGCCAAAACTAGATTACACCTGCCTAAAAATGTGCTTTTAGTCAGGCATTTTCAATTAGTTTTGCTTGATATTTCTACTGAAATAAAAACAGTGTGGATTGCTGCTTTTTATTTGTACGTTCTGTGTTCAGTGCTGCAAGTGGAGTAGCCATGGAGTATTAAAGATAACATAGAGTTATAGATGGTTTGTTTTGATAGTAGTAAGTGTCAAGTAACTGTAGCATGAGCAGCCATTTATATACAGAGCAAGTGGAATGCTGTGCTGTTACATCATGATTATTTAGCACTCTCAACAGTGTAAAAGTATATTAAATAGACAGTAGATGAGTAATAAATGGGTGAGATGCAGAAAAGTGAAAGTGATAAAAAAGGTGCATAACAACTAACGGGAGAATGGTCTTTATGTATGTGGCTAACACAAATGGCATTTGTGTGTTAGGAATAGCATCACAAAACATCCCATAATGAACCAGCCATGCAATAATCCATGCTTATTTGTTGTGTAACAGGTTTAAGTACTTAGCAGTGTGGCTCAAATTCTGCTCTTGGACTTAAAGAGTCACAGTTACACTGTGCTTCCATGGTCAAAACTACTCACTTCAGCATCACCCTGAAGAGTAAAGGGGTTTATTTGTATTTATGGAAAGGAACAATGTGTGATACAAAGCAGTATGCATGTGCTGGAGGAAAGGGAGTTTGGGAAGCTTTAAAATCAGACCTGGAGTCCCAGGTGTAGGAAGGGAGAAGAACACCTCGCTTAAGTGAGACCCACCACTAGGGATCTTCTATTTTAATTTGATGTCCTGCATAGCTCGATTTCTATTTGGTTTTTTTTCAGTTGCTTGTGACTTGGAGAAGTGGAGGTAATTTGGTGGCATGTGGCACTTGAAATTTATTTGTTGTTATGCTTCCTGCTTGTTGTTATTAATATCCTGTAAATGGATAAAATTGGCTGGAAACCTGTGTTTTTGAAAGACAGAGAGACAAGAGATTAGTGATGCTTTTGTTCCTTTCTTTGCTATCTGGTGATCCTTGTGGTTCACTAAGAGATGAACTGTAAGAAGGCAGAAGAGGGGATTCGTGTACTTTTGGGGCTCACAGGAAAGATTCTCAAGTTCTAGCTGTGTCTCTGATGAAAAAGAGGGATGTTGACTGTTTGAAAAGGTGAAGTTTGACTTTATACTGATAATTTGCTCTTAGAAATTATTTGAAGTCATTTGGCACTCTGTAAAAGTATATTAAAAAGTGCGTATAAAAGATCTCAAGTCTGTGCCTTGAGGAATATACATACCAATTAGAACATAACAGTATGAACTACACATACTATGCATTGGGGAAAAAAAAGCTCAACAAAAGCGAGATTTCATTTTGGAAAATAATTTTGAGTCATTTGTGGAAAATACACTTTTAAGAATGAATAAAAAAAAAAAGAAACGCTATTTCTAAATGCAGTGTCAAAACACAAGGTCGTAAGTGGTAAGCCAGTACAAAAGATGCATTAGGGAGAGTGAATCGCTGCCCAACACAAAAGAGAGTAGGGTAGAACTGTGGAGATTCTTGAAGAGGAATGGCACTTGAATCTAACACATGAGGCATTTGACCTAGGTGTTGGCATCCTTTGATTTTTGAGAGAGCACTGTCCTGTAGCAGCAGTGACTTGAATAGACCACAGGGGTCAAGTTATGAGCTTGGTGGCCAGAGATGACTCTCTAGTCACTGAAAATAAAAAAAGCCTGAAGAATGGGCATCTTCTAGGGAACAGGACAGAAGGGGTAAGGAGGAGGCACTTGAGCTTGTGTTGAAACATCCTGGCAGAGAAGGAGCCAGGGAGCAGGGACTGAAGCCATGCAAGCAAGGGAGAGCCCAAATGGAAGAATTAGTCATGAAGGGCCCGAACAGGTTTGAGAGAGGAGGTGGCGACGGTGCTTCTGGAAGAAGCAGAGATATCGGGGAGAACTGAGAAAGCAGGGCTAAAGAGTGAGCAGACAGAAAGAGGACTAAGGGAAAAGAAGTGGCCTTTACACTGCATCCATGGGATGGCGATGGCCAGGGAAGGCGACCGAGTGCCTGCAGGTGATCCAGAAGAGATCTGACAGGCTGGCAGTGTGTGTGGAGAGCTGGGGCTTGGAGGCATGGTGATAACGGAGGTGGGGTGGAGCCAGGTAGGAGAGTGGAAGTAAGGAGGTCAGTGCTGCGGGAGTGGTGTGGCCTCCAGTGGGGATTGACAGGGATGTGGGCTGCGGTGGAAGATGAAGTGACATGTGTGTGGTAATGATGGTGTGTTGTGAGGAGCGTGTGAGAGAGGAAAGTGTTGGTGTGTCTATGTGGTATGCAGGCATATTTCTCTGAAAGGAGAATTAAAGTCTAACTAGTATTTTGGTGATGCAAACAGATTTATGTTCTTGGTGTGCGGGATTCATGTTTGTCTTGCCAGTTGATAGATTTGTCTTGCAAGTTGTAGTTATAGTGTATGGAAAAACAAACAAACCGGCAACAGCCTGTGCAGCAGACCTTTCTTCCTCGCAGGCTTGTTTGCTTGCTATCCCATGAGTAATCATTTCAGGGCTTTTGTTTTGCTTTTAAGTAGTTGCTCAGCATTTGTGTGCTGAGGCTCTGTAAGAGTTTCTAAGTAAGAGGTGGGTTCTGTTCCTTTGTTTTTTTTCTGCTCTGAGGCTTTACCTTCCTGTCCCCAGGGCCAGCAGCGAGCTCAGGAACGGTTTTAGGGATGGGTGTCCATCCAGCCTCTGCTCTTTCATGGAAGCTGTAACACAGAATAATTTTCTGCACTTGGGTAAATTTCTGTCTCCTTTGGATTTCTGGGGAAACAACTTGTATGCTGTAGGTGAGGGATTGGCCCAAGGATTCAAAGTCTTCAATTAAATGTCACGTGGAGGGTAAGTACGTGTATCTCTTTATGTAAGGAAGGTGGAGCAGTTCTGAATGAGTTGTCAGAGTTTATCTTGTGTTATCCACTATGTCCTGACCTGCTAAAATCTGAAGCATGCCTTACGCTGTGCTGTAATAAGAGCAAAGTTTGCAGGGTTGGTAAAATGTGACTGGAAATTGTATTTATAAGCAGTGGATGGAATCTGTTTGTTTCTTTGGATGATACATTGTGCTGATGTTCCACAGAGATAGTTCAGCACTTCATACCAAAATAAGCCGAACCAACTGACAGCTGAAAGATGTGATTTTGGGTTTAGCTTCTCTCCTCTTGGCTGGGAGCTTTGAAATCCAGAAAAAGTCATCTTGTGCTTTGTATTCATTCAATATACAAGACTATTGCTTTCTTCCCTTTGTGTTTAAAACAGTAAACAAATAAAAATAGATGAAAAGCAGTTACCCTACATGTGAGTGAGTTCATGCTTGATGGTAACGTCAGTTTTGTTGTACTGGCTGTACCTGTTTGCCTTTCTATGCTGACAGTGATGGATCAGTACAAGACTCAGTATATTTCAAAGTTGGATTTGTCACATATGTACTGGAAGTAACTTTTAATGTGAGAACTACAGAAAACTCTAGAAGGAATTAATGGAGTAATGAAGCAACAGCAGGCATCTTCGCATCTTGAAAACTGCTGGTGAACTTAGAAACTTGTGATCCTTCTTTTAAACTACTAACAGTCATCTGTCTTAGTATTAAGTGTAAGATAACCTCATCATCACAAATTACTCTTGTGGATGAAGTAATCTTCAGAGGTACTGTGTATGTTAGTGAAAAGAAGGTGCAGTGAAGGCATTTCTGAGGCACTGGTTATCTGCAGCTTGGCCTTCAGAACTGTCCTCTGCCGCTTTGGGGCTGGTGTCACGGAGCCAAAGCTGTGTGCAGCTTTAACAAGGCAGAGGGTCCTGAGACTCAGCCAGTGCAAAGCAAGCTTCAGCTTGGCTGGTTTGGGAAGTGCAAAGCGTCTGCGCTCGAGCCTGGGCATAGTCTGCATGCTTGACATTCAGAAATGTTGCAGGGAATGGAAAAACTGTGATTGAAAGTCTTAATTACCTGCTTAAGTTCTTAAACCTTTAAGAAAGCTTCCTAAAATAGAGCTTGTCCATGTTGTTTTGCACTTTGCAACAGCTTACATTGAAATAGTTACTTTTATATGTATATATTTAGATAAGTAACCCAAGAACTGAAAATGAGGTTTTGGTGCTGTGTGTTTTGTGTTGTTTCTCAGCGCTAAACAGTGCTCTCAGAAGGTAATGTTTAACAGACTTGCTTTTATGGCTTATTGCATATGATTATACCTCCTTGAATTTCAGGGTACAGTTCCTCTGCCTTTTCCTCCTCTGCCCTTTTTGTCTCTCTCTCTATGCCCCCCTCCCCCCGCTATTTTTTAATGCAATCTTTATACTCTCTTAAAAAAGGGATTTTGAAAAGAGATAAGGAAGTATAGCCCAAAAGCTGATTTCAGAGTTTTACAGTTCCTTTATAATACTGGAGGGGGAAAGTGAGCAAACAGCTTGCTGGTGTTACTTTAGAAATAATTTTTTACTATGGTGCGGCCTTTGTAGTTAATCAAACAATAGTGATGTAATTCTAAATCTGTTAACAGGTTAACACTTGGCAACAGTTATATTTATAAGGTAATGACTTCACTGTAGCAATTTGTGCAGTAGGATATATTAGGTATAAGAGAAACAGATTTATTACCTTGAATTTCTTAATTCTCCACTCAGCTTATTTCATAGCAATGGACCGTAGAAATAATCTTTTCCTTTCATTGACCTGCTAAACACATAGCTGTAGCTAGTAAATTTGCTTGGTATTAAACATACAACTTTTTGCATTTGAGGTCTGCTCTGGACAAGTCCTTCTAGCGCTGTATGAATGTACTGAAGCACTGAAGTTTGTTCCTCTCTGGTGTAATTATTGGTCATGACAGGGAGGAGTTTGGGCACATAGGACAAGGTTGCTTGGTGTTATTTTTGCTGGGGTAGGAAATCGACAACTCAAAATGTTTACTTTTAATTATGCTCGTGTTTTTCTTGCATTCAAGTCTGGATTTACACAGCACACAGGCATTCTGGTTTTAGCTAGTGGTATAGCTTCTCATTTGATACAAATTGATCTGGTAGCAGTGTGTGCACTGATGGCAGCTGGGGATGTGGTTTGTGTGTCGCTTGCACTGATGGGGCAGATGAAGGAGACAGCAAGAAGGGATGAGAGTATATGTGTGCTATGTACTGCACTCCAGTGTTTTATACCAGCTTATGACCCAGTCCTTATGCTTCTGCAGATGATGTAAAAATAAAGTATTTCCTTGTCATGACACTGCAAATGAAATCATATAGATTATTTCCCCGTTTTAAGATGCAAGCTGAGCAGAACATAACAGAGTATATTAACAGGAAAATACCCTGCCCATACAGTTGATATCAGCCCCCATGCTGCAAATTTAAAATGGCCATGTTACAACTCTGTGTAAATTGGTTTGTAGTGGAAACCCTAACCAGATCATTAAATAAAAGCACTGTTGGGTGCTGGGAGAATACCATGCTGCCCGTGTATATGTGCATCTCCATAGACATGCATGAATAGACAGCATCAATGCCATCGATTTGAATAAGGAGGTAATACACAGTAGTGAGGTAACTTCGCTTGTATTTGTAACTGACTGACTTTTTGGTTTGATACTATCAGATTTGTGCATGTTTCGTCAAATATTTCTTTTTAATTTTTAGTACTTGAGAATACAAAGACACTGAAGTAACTTATTTCATAGGTGTGGCCAAATGGGAAAACATTATTGTAACATTGAAGTAAAGTGGAGGGCTTTTTTTTGTTTGTTTGGTTTTTTAAGATTTTTTTTTTAACATAAGATGTTGCTTATATACAGAATTAGTAATACTATTGGCACATCAAAATAAAAGCTTTTGCCTTCCAACATATAACATTAATGACCCTAGGAAAAAAAAAAATCACATCTGCACTAGTGGAGTTCTTGGCTTTTCTAGGGCTGATCAATAATCACATTGTGTATTCATTCCCCCTGGCCCCCCACCCCTCGAGGTCAACTCTAACTACTAGTCTTTATATTTCAGGAAAAGGACATAGACCGCCTTATGCATTAATAATATCGGTCTCCTTGTTTCCATTGGATCTAATTCACTGTTACCCATCAAAAAACTGGTAACTTAAAAATACTTTATCTGTCATTTTTCAAGAGAGTTGTTCTCTTCTTCCTTACGATGCTGTGTTGGGAGGTCTAGTTAGGAACTGGGCTGAGGATGCTGAGGTTTGCTATGGTCGTGCTGTTTAAATGGATCCTCTCTTGATTGCATTGTAGCATGTGACAGTGACAATGGGAGAACAACAATTTCAGGGCCTCGTGTCTGGACGGTAACACAGCAGCTGCTGCAATAAAGTCTTGTTATGGTTGACCAGTCACATTTGGACAGTTATTTCTAATTAGAAGTTGTTATTAATGTTGTGTCAGAAAATAGTTTGAAGCAAACTGGTAGATATTTGGATGAAGTTAGTTCATTTTCTCCTCCTTCCCTTGAAAGATTGATGTTGCTTTTTTTGTTTTCTCCTGTAGCTAGAAGAAGCAGTTTTGAAACAAGCTTGGCTTTAAAATAATCTTTTTCTTAAACAAAAAAAATTGCACCATAATGTGGTGATCTCCAGCAACTGCTGTAAACAAAGGGTTATTGGGGTTAGTTCTGTCAGTGTTAGACATCACCGCTGGTTTAAGTCTTATGACGGTGGCATTTTGTGGTTTCTGCATTGTTGTTTTTTTCCATGAAAGTACTAGTGAAACTGGTTCCCTTTTATTCATTTCTTCGTATTAGAGGGGAAATGTAGTTTGTTCATAATGGATTATTGATTGGTCTGCAAACAGCAGAAGCCCCAAGGCCTTGTCATCAATGGTACTTACTCTCCCAATAGTGAATGCATCGCTTCATGCAGCTATTTGCAACCCCAGTCTGTAGAATATAAGCCTGTAATTGTTACTCTTGTGCAGTGCAGTTTTTAGGGAGAGGAACTCTTCATTGTCATTATGGGATTTTCCCCCTCAATTTGTTCAAAGAATAGTCCCTTTGTTTTGGCAGCAAGATAAAGCCTGTCCTGGATGTTAATGATATATTTCAATTCATTGCTTAGAATACTACAGTGTAACTAATAAAGTACATTTCTTTGTCTCCCAGAAGACAAACACGCACAGTACACTAAAACACAAAATATGTACTGAGTGGGTGACAGCACTGTGTTTCTCAGCATATCCCATAGCAGCACAAAAGCAAACTCCCTCCTCTTCCTCTTGCTCCTGAACTACTTCTTGAGGAGCCACAAGAAAAATCCCGGTTACAGCGGTTTTGCTGACTTTGTTTTGAGGGAGATCACCTTGCTGCAAATGCCTAACTCCTGCTTTTCGAGCATTCATGTCTTCATCTTTATTTCAGTGTGTTCTTTTCCCTGCTAAGGGTGTGGCATCAGTTGAGAAAGGCCTGACACTGCTTTCGCAGCCCTGGCTCTGGAGCCTGCTGCAAAATGTCATTTGCTCATGGAGGGAGAGAGGCACAAAAAACACATAATATATTTGGAGAAGCTCAGAGTAGTATCTCAGGGTTTGGACAGCAAACTTTTCAAATGGGAAGAGCTTCCCCAGCTGCAGGGGAAGGCTGGTTTAAAATAGTGAAAGAAAAAAGCATTGCAAAATGCTGCTGAAGGATTTTATAAAGCCTAAGTGGAAATAAACGACTAGAAATTCCTTGTTTGTTTTTTTCCAGGAGCTTTTTATTTTTCCTTCCGGTCCTGTGTTAGTTTTGGCAGGCTTAAACAAACTTTAGGAGGCCTGTTGTTAAGATTGCCGCTTTTAATAACCAAATACATTTGAAAATTTGACAATCCTATACAACTGGCTTGGGATTTTTGGCTAGCTTTTTACTGGGTTAGTTTGGATTCAGAAAATTAATCCAGAGTTATGCTGCCTTGATAGCATGGCAAATTTAATCTACAGGTTGCAGAATTCCAGGATTTCCTGCAAATTCAAGTATGGGCTTAACTATTTAAAGATACACTTGATCTTCTACCCTCTGGTGTGGTCTGAAGGATGCTATCTGCTCACAGCAACCAAGGGTCTATAGACCCTTCTCTGTAGTCCATAAGAGATATTTGGGTAGAATGGATGCTTAAATGAGGGTGGCAGGATTGAGCCTTAATCAGAGTGGTGGACCAGTGACCCTCGTGGAATCCGGTTGTGCAGAAGAAGCCATGTCCCCTCACAAAGTGAGGAGGAGGGTATGCGGGCAGAGAGAGCCTGGTATGTGTGGATGCTGCTGCCTCTGCAGCCTGGGGAGAAGGCGCAGAGGGGGAGAAAGGTCTCACTGGGCATGAAGGCTGGAGAGGCAGTTGTAAAATGTTCTCTGTCTTTTGTCCACTCTTTTCCTGCATTTCGTTCTCTTCTGGCCTCTTCACTCTGAACAGCAAAGTCTGGCTCTGGGGCAGCTTGAGCCTTCTCACACCAGAGCGGTCAGCCCTCCAGGTTGCCGTTCTTTGGAAGATACAACTTTCTCAAACTCACCTGGATGTTTCTGTCTCATGTCCTATCATTTAATCATCTAGAAAAAATTTCAGTGAGATATGTTTTCCACAAGTGTGGAAAACTTGTGACAAACACCACGGTGTTTGTTTTGTGTTTTGTTTTTTTTTTTAAGTCATTATTGCTTTTGGCAGAGGAACATGGTGCAGCGATTGCAATATATATTCAAAACTCTTGGAGATTAGAAGAGCAGTACTTCTCCAGTGCATTTATCTTTGAGATGGGACTTGAAATACTCACACCCGAACTGAAAACAGTTTGTTTTAAAATCCACACTGCTATTTGAATACGTCTGTGTAGCTTCCCAGGTTGTATATTCTTATTTATTGCTTACTGAAGAGTTTTCCCTTCTTGCCAATACAGCTCACGCAATATGATTTTTAAAGTCAGGTTTCATTGAAGAGAAGTTAAGACAATGTATAGTCTTCTGTATGCTGGAACATGAATAATTTCCTTGTATGTTTTCCTCTTGGTCCGTGCTGCGCAGGGATATTTGTATGTAAGAAATGAATTTGCAATAACTTTTTGCGTGTGGTGTCTCTTGCATTCTGTTTTTCAGTTTTCTTGTGTTATTTTCAATTTCTTTTTTATATTAATTGTTTTACAAGAGGCGCAAAAGGTCCTTAAAAGTGTCTGTCTTGCCCTGTGGGGAGCCCTCAGAGCATACCTGGTCCTCTTCCAGAACATTCAGGTGGCATGAAGAGAAAAGCAATAGGTATTTCAGGGTGCTCCCATTTTTATTCACAGTGCTGTTCCCCTGTACCTGTACGCATGATTCACCTCAAGACTATATGAAAGTGTTGCGGATGTTGTGAGGATGATGTGGCTGTGTGCTGATGTACCTGCCATGCTGCCGGCAGGCACTGGCTACCATGGCCTTGATGGGGAAGCCACGGCGAATGTTGGGAAGGGCGCTGGGGCTCCAGGGTGAGAGCAGGTCACTTTGGCCAAGTATATTTTCTCTCAAGCCCAGAACTCTACAAGCTCATTTTTAAAACCAGAAGAGTATTGATCTTTGTTCATGTTTCTCTTCCACCTTGTTTTATATACCAAGCATGAGTGTAAACAGGGATGATGTTAAGCGGCGCGGTATACTTTAAAAGTGCTGAAAAGGCCTCCCAAACACTGGCCAGAGCTTCTTACATGAACTGCTGATTCAACGAAATAAAGTTAATCTAACTCATATCCCCCTTAGAACAGAATACCAGCCCTCCCCCAAGGCGTTGTCTAGCATTTGGCATAGGCCGCAATGCCATTGAAACACATTGAAGTGTACATATTAATTTACAGTTTACATTCACTTGCATTTCTCCTCTATGCTCATGGGGATCTCTGTGCTGTGACAGCCTGGGAGAAATCTGCAGGCTGGATATGGCTCTGCTATGGATTCTGTGTGACAAGCTGGTGCTAAGGAACTGCAGGGTGAACTTGGACTGAAGCGATGAAAGGTTACTGGTTACCACCTGAAATTACTGAGAGTTGAAACATTATTTAGTAGCCTTAGGGCAGGTGGAGGTGGCTGTGTTCCATGTGTACTGAAGGAGAATTATTTCAGGATACCTTCAAGTTTGCAGTTATTTCAAAATACAAACATTTTTGTCATCGCAGTCAGCCAGAAAGAAACAAAAAGAGCTATGGCAACATTTTACTCACAGCAGAAGAGTAATCAGTGTAATTTGATTTACCAGTTGACATCCTCCATCCCTTGTGCCATCTTTGATGTTGAAATAATTGTTTATTAGCTAATAGTAAGGTGGAATTATGAAGCCAAAATGTGATTTTCTGTTGGTAGGATTCTTTACAAGTGTTGTTTCCCTGATTTTGTACATTCAGTCTGCCAAATTGAGCCTTTTTTCAAAGTTGTCATTTTAAATTTGTTTTTCCTGTTTCTTTCCAATGAACACTGACTTTTCTGTTTTGCAAAGAGCCCCTCTAAAAGAATTACATCTAAGTAATGGGCACTCAAATGATGTGAGGAAGGAGCTGTAAGTTTTTCATATATGCTTGTGACAGTTGATCTACCAAAGTCTAAAGGAGACCTCCACATACTCTGTAAAGTAAGCTCAGATTGGGTGAACAACCTTCCTCCCCCTGCAGCTTCTGTCTATGGAAGACCAGACTAGAAATTTTGTAAGTCTTAAATGTGTATGAATTCAAATTATTCAAATCTAGGAACACTTTATTTCAACTTTTAAAGCCATAAATTGCAGTGCATTGGCCAAGCTAAGGTAATAAAAAATTGAAGGGATTTTCTCAGAATATTTTGGTGAAGATGATAACACTTCCATTAAGTATGTTACACTAATAAAATAATTTGGTCATTTTTTTTAACTCTGACTTTTTCCCCCCTGAGGCCTAATGTAATATAGGGCTAGGGGGATGGGTCTCCTGTGAGTGACTAATATCCTTCTTACATGCTTTCTTCATATCCTCATTTTCATAACTAAGTTTCATTAATGAAAATGCTATAAATAATTAAAGTGAAATATGTCAAGACTAAGCACAAGGAAACCGTGGCCAAGTAAACAAAGGGACTCTGAAGCCTTGGATTTATATGTGCCTGCACTGCTGCGTGCAGCATTCTTGTCTTAAGTTTGGCTCTTAAGCTCTTTTGAACGTTCAGGCAGGAAACACTATAGAAAGTTGAGTTAAAATGGGACCTACATTTAAAAAAGAAAGAAGTCATTACACTAAAAGTCAGTTTACCAATACACGGTGTTCTCACTGGCGTAAACTGTAGAAAATACAGGAGGTAGAAAACATTTTATAAAATACCTAGAAAAATCTGCCCCCCAAGCTTGCTCTCTTTTTTTCTACAATGATACAGAACATTTCACAAGTAGCTGTTGCTTGTTCTTCTATACTGCTGTGTTAAATGTAAGAAGTTACGCTGATGATTCTTTTTTATGATTCAATGAGCTTCTGGTCTTTGCTTGTAAGACAATGTGGATTGTTACTTGGCAGATCTAAATTACGGGTCAGATAAATAAGATGTTTCTCTGACTTGCTTCATCCATCAATATGCAGTGTAAACTGTGTTTGTGTTTGCTGTTTGGCTTGTCCGTACTTTCTGGCACGGCCGCAACTTCCAGTGGCTGCCATCCTTTCTATACCCAGGGAGTTTCTTCTGAAGCTGCCCCCCAGTTTGGTTTTAAATGGCTACTTTCAGAGATTAATTTAGAAACGCTTGTTTGTAAACTTTCTGCTCATGTGGAGTTCTGAATTTGTGATCTGATGTGATTTTTTTCTTTTTGTCCTAATAAATTAGTCACAATATAAAAATGCTTTATTCAAGAAGTGAAATTGCCCTTGTAACATCCCTTAGACATTACTGTCAGCTCTCTGAGGAAAAGGTAGTTTGTGTAGATGCAGTTGATAACTCTTAACATGCTGAAAGGATACTAAATATGCAGAAAATCAAACCCAGAAATGAATGGTCTTGTAGCAAATAAGACTAACTTAAGCACAATGAAGTTATTCTATAGTGTGTAACTGAGACAAGCATTGTGTCAGTATCACCTTGCTTTTTGTTAGGCTCCTGCTGCTGGTGTGATTAGACTATTTATTTATTTACATATTTAAGAGACTCGAGGTGAATACAATGAGAAACCTTAAAATTTGCAGTGTAGATCTGTAGCTGTGTATTTATTGAGTCATATATGCCAAGTGACAGATGTGTGAGTATCTAGTCTTGTTTACTGCTCTGCATATTTTTTAGCTATGTTTTAAGAAGCTGATGTTTTCTTAATGCGGTAATAGATTGGTTCTCTGTATTGGAGACTACAGCATTCTTTGGTCTTAGTCATGTGGTGTTTGTACTACTTAATGAGGATAGGAGGGAGGAAAATCTTAGTTTTACAGTGTGGTAATTGGGAAACGAACAATATGTGGATTTCTAGACCGTTGGGTTTTGCCTTATACAAGGTAGAGAATTGCTTATGTGTTGCATCTTGTGTTGCTGAGGCAGATGTTGACCCTTGAATGTAATCATGATGAGATACAAAAGCCTTTAAACTTTTATTAGTCTGTTTTGTTAATCAAAGTTGTTTCTTGTTTTGTTTGTTTATGGCTAAGATTCTGTTCCACTGAGGTGGGTGGTGCTGTGGTTTCCTGCATGTCTTGTTGACATAAATCACTCACTTTTAACATCATTTGATACCTACATGCATTTTCAGTTTACTTTGTTTGATTGAGACTAAATATTACACTTCAAGGGTGTTTTTTTTCTTCATTGTCCATCAGGAAATAATTTTTTCAGTTTTCTTGAATGCTTTGTCAGGCTCTGGATTCTTGCTTTCTCTCTAATCAAAGTACAGAGCGTCCTCAGCCTCTGCGCCTGCTCTGTGCAGCAAGCACAGTAGAGCTGCCTGAGATGCAAAGTGATGCAGTTGCCAGCAGGAATACGATACTTGCTAAAGTCTCTAGGAAAGCCTTTTATCTTTGGCAAGTAAGTATTTTACATGAAATTACACATGATGGTAAAGCCACAGATTTCAAGTGTAATAACCCCCTCAAGAAATGTTTTCCTCATTTAAGGTGTATTTTTAGCCATTTCTGTCTGGTTATAAAACACAAAATATTTTTGAAGTTTGTATTTTTTTTTTTTTAAGTCACTGTGATGTCAGTGTATGGAAATGAATGTTTGCTCTTTTTAGGATTTTACTTGTTTGTTAATGATGCTTCCTATTTGAAGTCTAGAATATCAGACAAAGGAGAAGCTGCTGCTTTTTGATGCAATAAATCGTAGTATAGTACACTTCGGGATGCAGGATGAGTAATGGAAATTGTTGAATTAAAAATACGAATAGGTTTAAATATAATTAAGAACCTACTTACATGATTCCTGTACATTTGTGTGGTTTTGTTCTTGTTTCAGGTGATCTATGCCAGCCGCTTACAGAGCACACGGAAATAAATCGGCGCTTTGGACTCTCTCGAGCAGAGGAAAGGAGAAACGTTACCCTGAGAATGAAGATATAAAACACCTCTCTGCAGAACCGTATGATTGAAAACGCAGTCCAGCCCTCCTCTGCTGCCGGACAGGCTTTTGTCCTCCTGCCCTGCTCACCCAATGTTGCAGTAATACAGATGGATCATAGCAGAGAGGCAGAAATGGAGTTACGGAGATCCTCCAGCCCAGGCAAGCTGAGCAAGAATGACATGGATGCTGACAAGACCATGTGCCACAGCTGCTGCATCTGCGGTAAAAGTTTCCCTTTTCAGAGCTCCTTGTCGCAGCACATGAGGAAGCACACGGGCGAGAAGCCCTACAAATGCCCTTACTGTGATCACAGAGCTTCTCAAAAGGGCAACCTGAAGATCCACATCCGTAGTCACAGAACAGGCACTTTAAGTCAGGGGCACGAGGCGGAGATGGGAGAGGCACAGCTGGGCGAGATGGGTGTTTCGGAGGGCCTCGGCGGGTGCACCAGCCCCACTAAAAGTACATCTGCCTGCAACAAGATCTTGAACGGTACCCCTCAGGTAGATAGCAGCAAGATCTTGTTGAGAAGCAGCAAGAAGGAGGTCATGGAGGCGGCGCCAGCTGAGGAGGATGGCAAGCTGACCTCTTACCAGTGCACCTTCTGCAAAAACAAATTTGAGAGGAAGAAGGACCTGGAGCAGCACCTGCACCAGGTCCACAAACCGTTCAAGTGCAGGCTGTGTAGCTACATGACCCTGAGGGAGGAGACGCTGTTAAACCACGTAGAGAAAGACCATATAACAGCTCAGGTCCCAAATGGGGAGGCCTATGCCGAGAACTGCAAGAGTGAGCTGAGCACAGGCGAGTTTCCATGTGAAGTCTGCGGTCAGGCCTTTAGTCAAACCTGGTTCCTGAAAGCTCACATGAAAAAGCACAGGGGGTCATTTGATCATGGGTGCCACATCTGTGGCAGGAGATTCAAAGAGCCCTGGTTTCTCAAAAACCACATGAAGTCACATGGCCCCAAGACTGGAAGCAAAAACAAACCAAAAAATGATTTGGAGCTCATAGCCACTATCAATGACGTGATACAGGAGGAGATGATTGTGACAGGCCTGTCTCTGTACGAAGTTTGCACCAAGTGTGGAAATCTGTTTACAAATATGGAAAGCTTGAAAGCGCATAACACTGTTCACTACCGGGCACAGCGGGGCAGCACCGGGGATAAAGCCGAGGGCTTAATTGATGGGAGCCTAAGCTCCTCGGTAACGAAACAGTTTTTCTTGCAGTGTCTCAATCTAAGGCCATCTGTGGCACCAGATAGAGTTACAAGAGGACAGCCTGGGAAAAGAGTAGCCGAGCTGGATCCGGTCAGTAGCTACCAAGCTTGGCAGCTGGCCACCAAAGGAAAAGTAGTAGAGCCCTCAGAGTGTGTGAAGTATTTGGGATGGGATGAGGCCCTGGCAGATGCAGACGTGACTTATGACAAGGATAAGAGAGAGTATATCCTCGTCAATCAGGAGAAGCGTAAGCGAGACCAGGACTCGCCCAGCTCTTCCAGCAACCCCAAGAAGAAGAGCTGCACCAGTGGGCGCCTGGAGAAAACAGGCAGTGCCCCAACAGCGGAGAGCTGCCCACTTGCCCAGGGCGACCTGGACTACCGCCCTGCCTCACGGCAGAGCCGGCGGGCTGCCCAGAACAAGTCCACCGAGTGCTTTGAGTGCGGGAAGATCTTCCGCACCTACCACCAAATGGTGCTGCACTCCCGGGTGCACCGCAAGGAGCGTAGGAGCTGCGGTGAGGGCGGGACGGCCACCCAGCCTGACCGCTATGGCTCCAGCAGCGAGGAAGGGGACTCGGGGTCTGTCAGTGGTCCCAGCACCCCTGGCTCCGCATCTGCCCCGGAGGACTCTGCCACCTCTGGCCTGGGGGAGGAGGGGGCTGAGGAGAGCTCGGAGGAGGGAGCAGCCAACCCCTCGATAGGTAAGATTGCTCCCAGCCTTGCCTTGCTCACTGTTGCTGGTCCCTGTGTCTCCCAGTGCAGGGGACAGTGATGGGCAGAGAGATGCGTAAAAGCACGTGGGAGGTTTAAAGGTGATAGTGTGGCTGGGATCCCATGCCTGCTGAGCACTGCTGGTTGTCTCAGTCTGATGTCTTGTTTCTGGTGCAGGTAGTAAATAAAATGAGATCAGAGAACTTCTTCATAAGGTGCAAGTGAACTTGTATTTTGGTGAAGGACACCTGAGAAGTATCTTAGTTGCCTATAGCAATGCTGTAGTGTAGGGTGATTTCTTCCCTGGACATCTTGGGGTTTTTCCCCAGTTTATGGGCATCCTGTACACTGTTCTGCCTGTAGCATGCAGGTGTAGCATGGGCACAGCCTGTGTGGTGTAGCCCTGAAGCGCATAAACTTGTTCATCGCCAGCATTGGGAGGCTTCTCTCTCCTCTTCTTTGCTTCGCTTCCCAAATTGTGTTTATAACTCCAAAGGCTATAATTAATCTCTCTGGATTAAAGCAGTCCTTTGAGCCCAACACTACTAAATGGAACAAATTACTCTCCAAATAGCAGCAAAGTAAATATTTAAAAGAACACCATTAAGCACTTTTATATCTTTTTTCATATTTTATTTTTGTTGTTCACCATTCTTTGTTTATAATACCCTTTTAGAAATGTGAGATTAACCATTCTTTCCTTACTAGCCTTGTGCTGTTTTTTTGTTTTCTGTTTGGTAAACAATAATGTTTTCCTCTCATTTTCATTCCTTTTGTTGTGAAGAACAGAGTTATCTGTAGAGTTAAACTCTTTTTCGAGACCGTTGTGGATAAAATAATCTGTACCATTGTGGAAGAGGATGGGTTTATTCAATTAGCTGTATTCTTTCAAGACTTTATATAATTTTGCACTTTTTCCTGGCTACAGCAGCAAGGCAACATTTTCCAGAATTGTGTATTAATAATTACATGTTTTTAATAAAGTTGTGAAGCAATATTGGATTTTTTTTGAGGGGGTCACGAAGCTTTTTTTTTTGTGACAATCCCACATTTTTAAGAACTAAAATTGGGGCTGACACTGCTTGGCAATGTAACTTTCAAAATGTAAGGCATAGAGGGAAGAGAGCTCCAAAGGACTGAAATAATAAAAAATTAAACCCATCTGTTTGTCCTTAAACGTACAAGAATGGTCCTAAACTTGGTTTTGCTAAGTCCCCAGTGGACAAATTTGGTACGCACTAGAACAGAAATGTAAATTAAACCAAGAATTCAACTTTTTTTTAATGTTTTCTTGCCCTTTCCATAAACTACAACTCCAGAAAGTCCTAGTGACCCGCAGACTTAAATATTTTCACTATTATTACCTGCCCACTTAAAAGACTCAAAATTTGGCCTTCTCACATGCTGTTGGATTTTGGATGCTTAAACAAAGTTCCTTATGGAAGCATACATACCTTGTGTGAAAATCTATCAGCTGCTGCCTGGAACACCTTGGTACAGTTGACCCAAGAGGCAGTGGTAAAACTGCAGCTTTGTCTGACGTTAAAAATGGGGCTGCCATGTTTTACCAGCGTACCATACAGTACCCTTATGAAAACTGCTGTGATGGAAAACCGTCTCTCTGGAGACAGGCTGAAACCAACAAAACACATTTGCACATGATGTTTAAATAGGAAAGCTGTTCTTAAGCTCTCTCTGTATTAAGCACTTCATTTCTAACAAGAGGAGCCATCTCATCTCTTTGCCTGTCCTGCTTCTTGCCTCCACTCAAACTTTGAGCCCTTGTTGCAGGAGTGAAAGGTGAGAATTAAAGTCACACAGCAGTTTTCTGTCACAGGAGTTATGGTGACTGGCTTAACCAATGTCACTACTCAACACGTGGAAACTCATTTCTTTGGCTGCTGAATTGGTCCTGATCCTCTTAACTGTAAAGAAGGGGCAAACTGATGGGCCTAAATAAAGATGCATCTTGGAAAAGGGATGTGTGCACTGATGGGCTGGGTGGCTGGTGTGTTTTGTATTTGTTAATGTCACAGCTGAAGAGCTAATCAAGTCTTTAATTGGCTAATAAGAATCATTTTAATCTTATGACCGAGGAAAATGTTGCCCTTGCTTCTAATGGAGTTTATTTAAATAAAATCACTGTGTCAGTGAACATTTTTTACAGGTGACAAAGATTTTTTTTTTTTAATTCAAAACAAGGGGTTTTTTGTGGGTTTTTTTTTTAAGGAATTTTTATGGGTCAAGGCTCAAGATGTAAGTGTCTCAATTTTCTCATCTTGGTATGCAGATTTACTGACACTGCCCTTACATTGTTTTCTAAGGGACTGGAGTCCTGTCCAGCAGGCTGTAGGATTCGTTTTACTCTTCTGCAGATCTCTGTTTTAACTTGAGAGGCTTTCTTTCCCTCCCCTATGAACAGAAACTTAAGGTTTACAGAATATAGGCCAAATTCTGCCCTCATGCACATATCTGCTAAAATCAGATGTTCAGGTGTGGCATTGAAGCACATTTTGTCCTAGAAGTGCTGCAGGTTGCTATGCTCTGCTGCAGGTTTTTGTAGTTGTTCTTGCAGGTGAAGCTTCTCCATCAAGAGCCATGCTCCAGCCCCGGACAGAATCCATCCCCAGTAGACAGGCAGTGCTCTTGGTTCCTCTTCCTGGCATGCTTTCCTTCTACAGTATTATTTTTACTCAATCTGTGGTCAGGAAAATCTTGTGCTACTCATAAGGTGATATAGTATCTGTTGGTTGTGGTGGGGTTTTTTTGTTTCATATCTTTACTGTTTTTTCCCCCTTTGACACATTACTGTGTTATCCTGGGTCAGGAAAGGGCCTTGAGACTGCCAAGTATCACATGTTGTGGCCTTGACTCAGCTGAAAGTACTTTATTGTGCATTTTCTTAGCAATCTGAGTAGCCCTGTTGACACACTGTCTTGCAGCAGGGAAGCTGACAATGCACCTCCATGGTCACTTGGGCCAACAGATGTTGAGCTGAGGGTGGCAGGGGCTGGGAAGTACTGATAGGGCTTACTAGAAGAGCAAAAATTGCAACTTGCATGTGAAACAGGGTTGAGAGCCTCCGGGGTAGGCACTTCTTTGCTCTTAACACATCGGTAATTTGTCTCTGCTGCCTACATAATATGATATGATGATTTCTCGGGCATGAGGGTAGTGTCTGCCAACTCTGTTTGTGAGCTGCCAGGGGGTAAGCTAGCTGGTTACAAAGGGCTTTCCAACTTCTTGAAAGGAAGGTAAAAATCACTTTTCTAGAATTACACAGGAAGTACCATGTGATGCCTTTCCTACAAAGATATATGCATGAGGTATATGTGCTTTATGTGACTGCTAAGAGTCACACATTCACTCTGGTAAGAGCAGAGTTGGAATATTTTTGAGGTATTTCTGCCTCAAATGAGTCTTCATTTTTATTTGGCATTCAACTCACTAGCAAACTGTACCTGAATTTCTGCTGAGTTGCATCCAAAGCTGTTTGAACCACCTGTGAGTTGTTGCTCGACGCTTCTACAACTTGAAGCTTCTATTTTTTTTGGTGTGATTTTCGTGTTTAACTAAAAAGAACCCAAGAGCTATGACTGTATGACTGAAAGAGTAGACGGTTGTGATTATGCATGGATATGAGTAGGGAGTAGAGATTACGCATGGGTTGATAGAAGTAGAAGGGAAAATACTTTATTTTTTTAATCTTTCCAGTTTCTCAGCTAAAGTTTAGTTTTAGCTATGTCAGAGAAATAATTCAACCTGTGTGCACTCAGTGGTTAGTAAGTATTTTTAAGGCTCAACATGGGCCTCTTCATTGTCACGGTGTGTTCGGCAGTGAGAGTGTCACAGTTTGTTACATTAGGCACTCTGAACTATTTCAGTCCTGAAAGGAAGAAGGAAGTACGATTTTTGAGGCTGTGAGTGCTGCTGGCAGGTGGGAAGATGAAGGAAAGAAGTGAAAGCGATTAAAATACCACTTGATGCTTGACAATCAGGTAGTAAAAGCACAGGCCTGTGATACCCCAGTCAGTAAGGGAGGTCTGTAAAGGTGCTGTTTTATTCCATGTAAGCACCAGGCTGGGCCAGAATTAAATGCTAAAAGTAATCTAGAGAGGGGGAAAAACAAAAGAAAAGACAAGGAAAAGGAGTGTTGTATGGGAATAAAGGAGAGGAATGCTGCTTGTAGCCTGACCTTGTCAAGGAAGGACAGGTGGGAAAGGACAGGGTGTTGCACTGTGTAGTGCTGCTTCCAGTGAAAGCCATCTTGTCCATTTTTGTTTCCTGTTTCTCCTGCTTCTTCTCTCCTTTTGCTTTTTTTTCCTTCTTTCAGACTCCTCCAGAGCTTTAAGGAGAGACAGATTTACTCTTACTCAGCATATGCTGTTTTTATTGTGCTGGCTAGTGCTGCGAGGGGCCGACTGCAAGTTAGAGCTGTTGTGCTAGGCCTTGTATAAACCGAGCTTCAGACCCGAGGAGCTCATGGTCTGACTAGATGAGGTGGACACAAGTTGCTATACTGCACGGAATATAAAACAACAAACCACAAACAATGAATACAAAACAGTGGTGCATGGCTGCATTTGGTCTTTGTCAGGAATTACCCATGGTATGGTGAGACTTCCTCCGGAAAGGATGAGCTCTGTGAAGGCGCAAGATAACAGATGGGAGTAGGGTGCAGGGAGGAGAGAAAGGGGAGTAGGGAAAGGCAGAGAGGATCAGGACCTTGGTGGAGGAATCTCTGCTGGGCAATGAGGTTTTGAAGAAGAGAGGAGGCTGAGCGCAGCGCGGATCTCCCGCGGGCGCGGAGGAATGCCAGCTGCCGGCGGGCCGAGGCGGCGGGGAGGACGCAGGGCTGGTTTCGGCATTAATTTGCGTGTTTGGCTGGGCTGAAAAAATGCAGATTTACATTTTTTTGCGGTTGTTTCCCGCGCGGGGAGGTGCGCGCCTGTGCGCGCACACAGACATCCCCGCGCAGCGTGGTCCTGCTCTGTGGCGCAACGCGAGTCCGCCCAGCTTGAAGGAATGCGGCGGTCAAAGCAGCTTTCCAGCTGGTTTGGGGTTTTTTTTTGGGGGGGTGGGATTTCCCCCCTCCCCTCCTCAAGTGTCCATGTGATAGTGGTACTTTTCCCGGGCAGGATTTGATTTAAATAAACTCAAACTGCCGCTTTTCTCCCCCTCCCCTTCCTCCTTCCTTTCTTTCTTTCTGTGTGAGCGCTCCTGGGAAAGCGGATCGGTTAGAGGGGAAGGCTTTTGAAACCGTGGGGGAAAATGTAAGAGAATTCAGAGGGTCTGGGCTTTCTTTGTGTAGTGCTGAAGCCGCGGAGCTGCTTTGTGCTTTGGAAGGAGAAAATGGCGAGTCCTATTGTGTTTAGGCCATTTTCTTCCGGTACAAGGGTTTTCCCCCCAAATCCTAAATACTTCAGGGCTCTTTTGAAAGAAGTCTCCCAGCCCACGAAGTGTGAATGGCTGCAGCTCTGCCTTTTCCCCAGCCGGCAGCACCTTACATTGGAGAGAGCCCACTCATTTCTCCTTGCAGGGCCGGTGCACAATTCCTAAAGCTGCTGCATCCAGAGCCTCTCGCACCGCAGCGGCTGCTCCAGCTGCTCTCAGCCCGCGTTATCCCACTCAGGTTGCGAGAAGAAAGAAAGAAAGAATAGTCCAAGACCTGTCCTTGCTTTAAAATGCTAAGGAGCAACCTCAGCCAGTTAAAGGGAGGGGGGAGAATCATCTGAGCGAAGACGCGTGAACCGTTGAGCGACGCTCTTGACTTTTCCACTAAATTGTTTAAACTTTCCGCGTACATACGTGTGTGAGAGGGGCAGCCTATGTATGTACATGTAGCCACACAGCAAGAAAGAACTTTAGGCTCGGAAAGAGACGCGAGGTGAGGTTTTTAGAGCATGTCTAACCGTGGCGTGCAAGTTCCCCCCGCTGCAGCACGCACTGAAAAATTTAGTTTGCAACGCTGTCAGCTCTTTGCAGGTCAGCCGGTAGGTAGGTGCTGCTTACAGAAAACCGCGTCTGAATTCCCACGTTAATCCGTTTAAGGAAACAAACCAGAGCTGTAAAGGCCGTTGCCCGCCTTTAACCACTTTTCTTGCCAACGTGGGTTTGCCCAGGAGTCGGCGATTAAAAGCCCTTTGAAACAGGCGAGCTCTCAAATAAAACCCAAGAAAGGTAAAGCCCCTCAGCCCCGCACCCCCTTCCAAGGGGCTGGATTAGGACATTATTGCTCTCAGCAATGAAAGCCAGGCCGGGGCGGGTTTGGAAGGGCCCCGGGACACGCCGCGGGTGGCCCGGTCAGCACCATGGACAGCGGCCGGGGCCGAGCCGCCCCCCCGGCGATGGAAGCGGGTGTTTTGGGGCGATCCCCCCCAACACCCAACAGTGGGCAACCGAGCTGGCCTGCCTGCCTCGTTTTCCCTTCCGTTTCCACACAAAAGACTGGAGAAATTGTATTTCTAGTTCTCCTGCCTGAGAGGAAGCTCTGTTAAAACGCCACGCTAGGGACTTCTCTTCTTCCTGCCCGAAAAAGAAGTAAAAGGATCTCTCCATTCCGCACACGGTTGTTTTTTTTTTTTTCCCCCCCTCCCTTCAACTCCGAGCCAAAAATAAATCTGCTGCTTGGATCGGCTGAATGACAGTGGTGTAAATTAAATTGATTTTATCAGGGAGCAAGTTCCACAATTGGAAAAATTAAATGCCACTTTGACAGACAAGAATAATACGGAACAAATCTATAAAACAGCTCCTTTGAACAACAACAACCCAACAGGAGCCCAGGTACTGGCAATCCCTTCTTCTTCACCCGGCTCCGTTGTGTCACATCATTTAGTTTGCCTTTCTGCGCTACCGAGATGATTGAAACCATTGTTTGATGCAAAGGGACCAGCGATGATGAGTCATGGACTTTGTGCCACAGCAAAGGCAACAGACATGGCTCTCAGACAAATTTCTTTTTGGGTTTTTTTTTCCTTTTTTTTTTTTTTTTTAATTTTGATCACGCTTCTAATTGGACTCCCCTTTCAGATGCACTTTGCGGCACTTCCACCCACCCCACAAGCTCCAGAACAGCAAGCTCAGGGCTCAGCTCTGAGAATGACAGCTGCCTCCCCCTAAGAACCGCACAAACGCAACCTCCAAGCCCTTTAGCCAGGCTTCCAAACCCTACTTCTGTGCCTCCCGCCGGCCCCCCAAGGCCAGAGGAGGCCTGGAGGGACCCCCGCGCTCTCTGCCTGGCCCGGCTCCGCTGCTGGGGCTGCGGGGTGGGACGGGCAGGAGGTCGGGGGGATGCGGGGCCGCGGCGAGGGGAGGTCGGTTGCCGTGCCAGGAGGGTGGCCCCTGGGCGAGCCGGGGACCAGGCTCCTCTTCCTCACTATGACTGTACAGATTCATGTGACATTGAGGTTGGGGAGGTGGGAGGAAGGCGGAGGTGGGGGGGGGAGAGGAGGGGAGGGAGAGGACGCCGGAGGGAAGGGGGAGGGTTGAACTTTCTGCCGGGCTCGGCTTTTCACACCTTTCTCTCCCGACGATGCGAGAGGACGTTTTGGGAGAGAGCGGCTCAGCGGGGTCCCCTCCGAGCAGGTCCCCCCGCGACCTTGCAGGGACCCGGCCGGGCGGCGCGGGGCTGGGATTGTGCCGGGTTTCAAGGACACGGGAGATGATCAGGACTTTGGGAGCCAACATCTGCCTGGCTGGTGACGTCAGCAGCCCCGTGTAATCCTCTTGTACTGAAGGCAGATGCCTTATTTGTTTGGCTGGAGAGGCATTAATCCCTAATTCTGGAGCAGCAAGCGAGGGGGAGAGACCGGACTGCTTCCTACCCCCCGAAAGCAGCGAGCAGGGCTCTCCTCCTCTCCTGAGCTCTGCGGCTCCGGCTGGGCGGAGGATCCTCCAGCCCTCGGCAGGTTTGACCATTTTCCTTTTCATTACTTTCTATTTATTTATTTATATTTGGAGTGGGTTCATAATTCTTATTTTCATTTGGATGCTTGGATTTCTCCCCACGGAGTTCGCTCTTTGCTCTCGTACGCTATTCAAGACGGGAAAGAAAGGGGGAACTTCTGTTCCCCTCCCCCCCCCGTCCCTTTCCCACCTTATTCTTTATTGTTATTTTCGCTTTTTAAATTATTTTAACCTTCCCCCCGTGTTTGCTCTCCGGGGATTATTTTGCAGAGAGGTTGCTCTCTGCGATTCCCCGCCGCTGGTCGGTTCCCACTGCGCTGCAGACACCCGGTTACCCGCTCGCCCCGGCGCTGCGGTGATGGCCGTTCCGCCTTATCCATCCCTCGACCGCCGAACGAGCAAGCCCCAGAGGCTCGGCTCCAGCCGGCCTTAGCTCCGCGTCAGTCCCTGCGACCCCCCTTCCCTTCCTTCCCATCTTTTCCTCCCCTTCCCCGTCCCGCCCCGCCCTTCCCCTGCTCTGACTCCCCCCTCTCTCCCTTTTGTCATTGGCAACGGCGCGGCGTGCGGGCTCCCGGCGCCTTCCCCTTCCCTTCCCTCCCCTCCTGCCTTCCCTTCCCTTCCCTCCCCTCCTGCCTTTCTAACGCTCTCGCTTTGTCTCTTTTCCAGGCGGCCGCACGCAGGAGCTGCGGTGCCGAGCGGGGGGTGGTCGGAGCCTCCTGCCCAGCTTGCCCCTTGGATTCCCCGGCCAGCTACGGGAAAAGCCACCGGGAAGCCCAGCTCGCCACCGGAGCCCTGCAGCCGCAGCGCAGCCCGTTTCGCCTCCTCTCTCTCTCCCGGGCCCCGGCACCGAGCATCAGTCGAGGTCAGCCCGCCCGGTTCCCGGGGTCCGGCCAGGGTCGAGCCCGCAGGGTGATGCAGGGTGCCCGGCCCCCAAGAAGGAACGGTCCCCATCCTGAGCGGTGAAAGATGGCAAGAAGCGCAATAATAATAATAATAAAGCACCTTAGGCTGATTTTTAATTTATTATTATTATTATTGTAATGACTTCACCCCTCATTTCCTCGCTCGCCCAGTTCAGCATAGGCAGGCCAGATGGGCTGCCCAGACCCTCCCGGGAAAGGGGCAGGTGCGAGTGAGTTCTATTTTTTTTTTTTTCCTCCACTTTACAAAGAAAGATGACACGTCCTGCCCTTTCATTTTTCACCGCCCCGGCCGAGAGGAGCGGGGATGCTCTGGGGGTGCGGGCTCCCCCCCACCCGCGCTCCTGGAGCCGCAGGACCGGAGGCAGCCGAAGAGACACGGTCCCTCCCAGCCAGAGATGCTAAATCACAGACGTCGAGTCGGGGAGAGCCAACTCCTGCCTTTAAAATCACGCGAAGAACCTGGCGAAATTAAAGCAGTCGCCTGGAAGTGTGTCATAGCCACGCGCTTAATTTCTATCTTTTTTTTTTTAATTTTTTTTTTTTTTTTAAACCCATCAAATGCGTATTCAACACCTTCCTGAGCATTGCGAACAACAAGACGCGCCAGCACGAAAACTCGAGCACGAATTACATACAGCCCAGGCCAGGCTGGGACTAGGGCGGAGGGAAATTAGGGATATTACTTTTTTTTTCTTTTTGTTCTTTCGGGGATCAGTTGCCATTCTGCTTCCAGAGAAAGAGAGAGAGAGAGAGAGCGAGCGCTCCAAGGCTCTGACTCTCCGTGTTCACAGCGGACCTTGATTTAATGTCATACAATTAAGGCACGCGGTGAATGCCAAGAGCGGATCCTCAAGGCAGCGTGAAAGATCTCGCTAGAACACAACGCGATAATGACGTGAATAATAAAAATAAGCTTAAAAAAAAATAAAAAGGGGGAAAAAAAAAAAGAAGAGAGAACGAAGCAATAAAGAGCTCGACAGCCTGCGCTCATCTACGGAAACCGAGACTGACACGGACCGAGCGGCTCAGCCCGGTGGAGAGGAGATGCCGCTGCCACGGGATGGGCACCGGCTGGGTGCCCGCAGCAGGTAACGGGGCCGTGGAGTGGGGCGGGGGCGGCACCGGAGCCGCGCGGTAACCGCGGTGGTTTTCCAAGGTAGCGGTGCCTCGGAGGTCTCGCTTTCCCGGGCTAAACCCCTGTAAAGTCGATTAATGGGAAATAAATACGTTTTCTAATATGAGCATCGCGAGGATCGTTCTTTGCGCTCCGTAGCTAGGGGTGCCCGCTCGGTAACGGCTCCATCCCTCTTGCGGGGCCCGGTGGCGGCGGAGCGGTTGCGCAGCGGGGGGAGGAAGGATTGTGGTGCGGGCGGAGGGCAGCGCGGATGCGCGCAGGAGGGCGCGGAGGTTGCGAGGGGGAGGCGGGCGGGCGGAGAGCGGTGCCGGAGGGGAGGCAGCGCAGCGTTGCGCGGCGGAGAGACGCGCAAGGCACCGGCGGAGGAGCGCGGAGCGGGGCACGGTGCGCGGGTGCGTGAGCGGGGAGGGGAGAGGCCGGGGCCCCTTTGTTCGGCGGGGGGCGGAACAAAGGAGCGGCGGCGGCGGGGCCCGGGCCGGACGGGACCGGCACAGGACCGGGTCCGGGTGGGCACCGGGGGCCGCTGCCGCCGCTGTCCGTGGTGCTGGCGGCGGCACCGAGTCCCGCCGTGCAGGCGACGTCCCGGTGGCACCGGGCGTCGGGTGGAAGGAAAGTCCGGCTTCCTCCGGGGGTTGCAGCTCAGGGGAAGGAGCGGCGGGGCAGGGCAGGAAAGCGGCCGCGGCCCCGACGGCAGCCCCGGGTGGGTGGCGGGTCCTCCCGGCGCATCCCCCCCCGGCTCTGCCCCGGCAAGTCCTCCCGGTGCATCCCCCCCGGCGAGCCCGCCTCGGCCACCCCCTTCCCCCGGAGCAGCCGGGGTTGAAGCAGGGGCTGCGGGGATCGGTCCCGCTCCCGACCGCGGCCTAATTCTGCGCTGCCCTCCATCAAACGGCGGCGGCAGCCAGCAAGGGCAGGGATGCTCCCAAGCACTGAATAAGGGAAAACTACCGAGTAACAGTAATAACCACCGGAACAATGACGACAACAACACTGTCTGCCCGGAGGTCGGAGGGCTTTGCTCTCCTTCCTCTTGTGCGCAGCACACAGCGCTGATCGCTGTGGGGTTTTTGCCAGGGACTGGGTTGCAGCTCGGACTGGTCGCCCTTCTCTGCAAGGGCGGAAAGGGGACAACTCCTGCCCTTTCCCCAGCCTCTCGCCTCTGCATCCCCTGGTAGGCGTTCTTGTGTGGTCCAGCGGACAGATGAAGCACATGGTCTACTCCATCCTCTCCCTCCAGCTCAGGGACAAGTCTCTCCTGATGCATTGTCTGCTCCTGCCATGCCGCAGAGCTCTTCCCATTCCTTCCTTTGAGATACCCGTACTCATATATACACCTGCCTACACATGCTTACACACATTTGTGTGTGTCTCTGTGCAGCCTCAGATTGCCATCATCTCTATTCATCATCGCTTCTCACTTGTATTTCTTTTGTAAGACCAAGAGGATCTCAGGGGAGCCGTGCAGGGAATGGAGAAAAGCCCGTCTACACCTACTCGTGTGTGAGCCAGGATGAGCTGCAGCCGAGATTGACCCTTGCACAGGTAGAGAGTGGGGAGGGCTCTTACATGCCATGCATCCTGAGCAACCTGAAGCACTCAGTTAAGCTGTTTGCAGGATTACAACTGTGAGCTGAGCACCCCTGCATTATATCCGCCACAAGTCATTTTTTTTTTAAATCCTTCTTGGAAATCAATGCTAAAAATGCAAGAGAAACATTATATTGTAGCAAAAGAAACCATAAATATGTAAGTGAGCCTGCCTCTGCTAATCTCTCAATGTAGCCTTTAAAATATTTCTTAATGCTTGGAAAGAAATGGAACTTTCTCTGGCATAGATGGAGCTTTCTTTTGGAAAGCTTCCTGAGACATGGAACCTTGCTGCCTTCTAAACTGCAGTAACAATCATAACAGTGCTGCTGCTGATGTAGCACATAAAAAATGGATGTGAGGAAGATCTGAAGACCCAGGTGATGGACCATGCCATCCAGAGCCGCGCATTTCCCTGTCTGATGTCATATTGCTGCCGTAGGAGTATTGAGGTTCTGGCGGCGGCGCCCAAAAGTAACCTGCATGTAATATTCATCCCTTCCTGCACTGACAATGGAACGCAACCTCTGCTCTCAGCAGTTGTTCCTGGGGGGTTTAGCCTGAATCCTGAGACTAAAGCGCAGCTCCCCATGGGGAGGAGGCGGGGAGCGCTGCCGCCTGCCAGCCCTCTCTGCGAAGACGCACACCCCATTTAAAACAAAACAACCAAACAACCTAGTATTATTACTTCCCCCCCGCCTTTTTCCCTCCTGAAGCGACGGGATCAGGGGCTGGGGCCAGGCGGGGCCGGGGCGGGCTGCGCAGAGCGGGGGGCACTAGGACCCTGAGCCTCGCTCCAGGCGCCGCTGCAGCGCCCCCTGGCGGACGCGCAAGCCCCCGCGCAAGTGTGGAGAGACCCTGGTCCAGGTTGTCCAGGTCACTGCCCCATCCCTGGCACCATCCCAGGGGAGGTTGGCCGGGGCTCTGAGCAACCTGCTCTGGTTGCAGATGTCCCTG
>JAVSBS010015421.1:17537-34770 GCA_033124195.1 Coracias cyanogaster | reverse complement strand
AGTTGGTCTAGCCCTTTTTTTTTTTTTTTTTAAAGTTCATAATCTTGTTATTCTAATGCTCAAGAAAGTCTATAAAAATCTACAGAGCAACACCCATCTGAAGTCATGAAGACAGAACAAACTACGCATGCCTCTCACTTCATCATCTCTGTCTGCTGTGGGCATCCTGGCACCTCTGCGGCTCAGCTGGCAGAGTTAACAAAACCTCCTTGTAAACCGTAACCAAGGCAATGAACTCAAGTATACACAACTAAGTGCTTCTTAGGAAAACAATGTCCTGTTTTCATCATCAAAATGTACTGCCAGTATCAACAGATTATTTTCTATGGAGGCTAGAACGCGACACAGCAAGGAGGAGGAGGAAGGAAACTGCCGAATCAGGCTCAAGTGCTTCTGTCGGCACTAAAAATCAGGCAAACTGAATCACGCTGGTGGGGAAGCTGGAGGGTATTGGGTAGCCTATACATGGCATGTTTGTGATTCAACTCAGGGGATCCATTCAACTTCCAAAACTCAAAGGCAATGCTGTCGTGAACATGTAGATATATATTAATGCCAAGCTACTATGAGAAAGCTTCAAAAATGTGAAGTACAGGTGTATGAAAAGTTATGTGATCTTTGCAATTTAGAAAATTAGTTCTCATAAGCCAGTAAACTCCTGATGTAGCCTTAAGTTTTTCTGTTCCGCTGCTAAATAATAAAGAAATCCACAGAATTCTAAAAGATCAGACCAAAGGAAATTAAAAAAAAAAAAAAGAATTTTGGTTAGGAGCACCTCACCTGAGTACACAGACATCCATGTAAAAAAAAACCAAACATAGAGAGAAATGATCCAGGATGAGACTTTGATCTGTAGAAAAGTGCTTGTCTGATGGTGTACCCACAATATTAGGCTTTGCCATCTCCCAGGCTCTACCTCAAACCTAATCAGCCTTAAGGAGCTGGAAGTTGCATTAACCAGTTCCACCACGTAAACTGGAAGACCAACAGTCATTTCAAAGAACATCACACAGAAGGGCAGAGGTTTTGCACTTCAGCCAAGCTTGCAATCCTACAAGTTTGGTTGGAGATTAAATGATAAGTTTTTTCAGGGAAAGGTTTTCTTACAAGGACATTCCAAGACTGATTTCTTGTTTTCCAAGTTTCTCAGAATGCCAGAGCTTTGTTTTTCTCTTTTCGTTAATTCCCAAGCACCAGGAGCAGGGAGGACGAAGAGGCAGACGCTCCCCTCCGACATGCCGATGAGGCTGTTGCGAGTTATCTGTGTTTAAGGGGTCAGCATTCTTGGTCTTCTTGCTTAACATTTTGAGCCAAAGACTGCGACGAGGAGGAGGGGACGAGACCCACGACTAATGAGGAATTTGCACATGAACATTGTCCACTTGAGAGGAACATTTGCTTATGTGTCTGCCAGGAAACCCATCTCAGAGATATAATTTAAGCACGCAACCAGAGGCTGGAAAGTCTTGTTGACACAGACCTTTTATCCCCCATAAAGAAGGGGAATGTTTATTCTGCAGAACACTGAAGTGAACAGCATGTACAGCTCTACAGTGTAAGAGAGAATTAGGGAGTTGCGTCCTACATCATAAATTATATTGTCATGAAGTCACAAGGGGCCGCTGCTAAAAATACAGTCTTAAACAATAAGTGAACTCCATCAGGAGATTGCATGGATCACCAAAGTAAATCCTGCCATAAGGAACTGGTCTGAAAACACCTGTTAAGAGTGAAGGATATCCTGTAATCATTTCCATAATCTAGCAGTGTTTTAGAGGCATGTATTACCTTAGTAAATGGTGTTTGTTGGGGGTTTTCCCTGGTATTGTAAAATTTACCAGTTGGGAAGTTGAAGGTCACTCGCCCTCTGCTACCTGGTCATGTACCTTCACATGCACACTAGTAACAAAGAGATCATCGACAAGTTCTTCAGTGGCTTGTGCCTGGTGCAGTCTCTGTCTCAGTGTTGGGTTCCCCCTGCATAAGAAGCCACCAGCTTTGCTGCAAACTGGGTTCCACTTTAAGATGCACTGGACTTGTAGTAGGAGGGAAAGGAAAAGCACTCGAAGCACGTCCTTCAAGTCAAACAAAACCTCTCCATAAGAAAATGCTGAAAAGTTCAAAGCGGCTTCAGAGGCAAGAAGATTCAGAAGAAAATTACAAAATTCTACAGAAATTCTGTTCTGTAGAATCCCATAAAACCAGAGATTTTCATAAGCACTGTAGCACCAGAGCCTGGAGAATGGCAAGATCACTGTATATATAAGACATACCACTTCCACAGCTATTTAGCAATAAATCAGTTGTCCTGTTTCCATACTCTGAAAAAGCAAAACAGGGATCAAAGAACAACTCCGGTATAGGATGTTGGCTGGCTGCTCTGCAGAAATGTGTTCACAGCTTTGAATCTGGATCAATTCTCTACAGGTAGTGGATTCGGCAGAGGACCAACACTATCAATTATCTGCATTTACGTCACCTCTTTCAAGTGGCATTTTCTCTTAAAATAGCTCTAGTCTGTCAGTGATTGCTCCAAACAGAGAAGAATTTGGATACCATTCTACAGCTGTTACCTCAAAGAGCAAGATCACACATTTTATACATCCTGCACTCATACACTTTAGATCAAGACTATTATGCAAAATGGTTTTGAGGGAGTCGACACTGACCTCAGAAACCACTGGATCACTCGTTCAAGTACATGAATCAGAATTGTTGAAGCTACAATGATACCTAGAAGGAAAAAATTAAACAAGAACCACTAATTGACAGTATTAGCAAATATTAACTAGGATTTCACAAGAAAAGCATTCAAAACTTCCCAATGTTGCTGAAATACTTAATAGCACAAAGCTGCATTCAGTGGTTTCTTCCATTTGCTCTACCCAACTTCTTTGTAAAAAGAGAGAAATTTCTCTTTTACAGTGACCACACTGATCCTCTCAGCTCTCCCTCCATTTAAACAGCAGCGTTTTGCAGCCACAGCTTTCTTCATTTAAAGTTTAGATAAAACTGAACCTCCAAACACACAGGCGGGAGGGTTGTATTCCATAGTGGTTTTAAAATGCTGTACTTCTGTTTGGTTGTAGAACAGCCTTTGTCATTAAATTGCAGAGAGTTCACCACAGACTGCAGCAATCTGGCTGCAAGAGGGTGAATAGGGACTACCTAAGCGAGATAAGAGCTTGTAAAACCCATCCCACACTAAATCTACAGTATGTACACCTCAAAAGGCATTAAATTCTTTTATATAAAATGGCTATTTGGCATTCTGAATTTCTTTCTTTGGCAAAAAAACCCAGCATGCTTGCTGTAACACAGGATGAATGAACTGGTAACACAGAACTGGGTAATTTTTGCTTAAACCAAATATAAGGTGAAAGATGAAAGGTAAGTTACCACCGTAATAACCCTGCATTCTTGCTAGTTTGATAGCTTCATGTGATACCACAAATAATAATAATAAAAAGATTTTAGTTATATTTCAGACACTTGGTGCTCAACAGCCATTTCTTTCCAGCAAGGGAGGAGAGCTACCAACCAGTGTGTCCCACCAGGACTAGTCTGCAGGCACCGAGCACACAGGGAGATCAGCAGAAAGGCTTTCCAAAAGGAAGCCCACGTGCAAAAAATGCATTAAGCCACCAGTAGCTATTACCAAAGCGGAGCAAACACATTTGTCCTGCTCATGCTCACAGAAAAAGTAGGCACAATAACCACAATCCGGAGCCTACAATAAACAGCAGTATCTCATCTGCCTTCTTTACAGCACAAACACAGGTTGGGGAGGGCTCTGGGGCTGGGCAAATGCCAATGTCTTTTTTAACATAGACATAAACAAAGGTTTTGTTCCTGGCTGGTAAAGATGTTTGAAGTATAAATAAGAACTGAAATTCAGGGACTCCTGCAATGTAATCTGTGGGGATCACACTCTGATCCCCACTGAACTGCACATTTCATCTGAATAAAAGCTGACAAATCTTGAACACAGCTCCACACTTACAGCGCATTAAAATGTTGATACAAACCTCAGCAACAGCTTAAAACAATGCTCAGAATACCAGTCAAGAAAAAAAAAAACAAACACAGATTTTGAAGTAAAGGTTCCTGACAGCATTCTAGGGATTGCCCAGTCTGTGACAAGAAGTGATAGGAAGCTTTAAGAAAGGGTATAAATATGAGATTTAATTCTGTTTTGTTTCTCAAATCAAGTGCACCTGCTTTCTAGTGTGATGACACTAAAACACCAAATAAACACCAAAAGCTCAACTTTAGCTGCATCACAGCAAGAACAAATACATTTACAAGGAAGTTTAGGCGCACCAACACCACAGGCTCTTCACAGAAGCACAGTCTTTGCATCCATACAAATTTCAGACTGATTTAGTCTTTTAAGGCCAAGTAAAATAAAGGCCACAAATTTCAGGGAGCCCACTGAATCCTCCCTGACATGGCATGCTCTTGAAGAAGAACAAAGGCAATAATAGATTAAGTGTTATTAGATACCCAATACCTGGAGCCATTTGGTCAGATGCTGATGAAATGTCCAGTTCTTGGCCATGCAAGCTACATGGTATGGGGAAATTATGCAAATGGGTAGTGTGAAGTAAAGAAGACAAGAAGTAAAGGAAAAAGGTGTTGAAAGTACTGCAGACCAGAAAAAGCAGCATGGAATATGCAGAAAACATTACATAGATGAAAGAGATGATTAATATAAAACAAGGGGGCACAAGAGGAAAGGGAATAAGATACTAGTAAAAATTAAAAGTCTGAAGGAGGAGAAAGAAAAGAAAAAAAGCCTAATAAAAGCACAGGTACAAGCACCAAAGCTTAGCAGACCCAGGATTTAACAGTCACAGTCCGGTTCCTGTACACAAACAGTTCAACATCAAGTGAAGGGATTGAAAGTGAGCAGCTTCCAATGCTAAGACAAATTGTATCATTATTGTGAAATGGTGTAAGGTTGGAAGAGATCACATGAACTGCTGTTATTTCCATGTCACACTAATGTGGGACCTCTCCCTTTTTCAATAGGTCAGAACAATTTGTCTCTTTTAAGTTGCAGCGGGAAATTTTTTGAGGAGCTTCGAGCCAAGAACTAGTCAGTGAAGTTGCACAGGTCTTTGCCATTCATTAGGAGCAATTCAGAATTCCACTCTGCTTCAATTCCTTCCCCAGAGGATAGAGATTATATGTCGCTCTGGAGGAAAACAAATACAAGTAGTATTGTGAAATCTTCAGGCACAACGCCTTACATAGAAAGATTTTATGCTAGCAGAGCAACTGAGAAACTACAGGGAAAAAAAAATTAATTTTTTTTACAGCCACATAATTTATGCTTATTGGGTATACAGGAGAGCACACATGAAGCAAACAGCTCTTCTTTGGGATTTAGTTTTCAGGAGTAACTTGCATGACATAACAGCTCTCAGCAGAGAAGAGCAATAGCTCAAAGTGCAGCTCAGAAGCACTGACTACAGGAGAGGAGATGTAAGAGAGATCTGAACGCTGTCAGGAGAGCAGGCACTTGCCAAGTCTGGTACAGTTATGATTCAGGCTCCTCTCTGCTTTTACAAAAAAGTAAATCATGCTATATACTAATAGCACAGCAGTCTAAGTTCATTTTTAAAAGTAAATTAAATTTAAAGAGTGAATTAAATGCTTTGACAGGTTTAGTCCTCTTGATAGAAAAGAACTCTAATTTGTAGAGGTACGCAGTGAAGCCAGTCTGAAGGGCAGCATCCCATCCGGTGTGTCAGAGGAGTACTGCTGATGAATTATTCCACCTAAGAAGACAGAGAATGAACTTCAAGCTTGCTTAACCCAGCCTGCAACCCACAAGAGGGAGCAGCAATCAAGGACAGCAAACATTTTTTGTGTTTCTAAAGAGACAGTAGTTCCATCAAACAAAGCTAGGTCCCTAATTTTTCAGTCTAAATGTTTAGTTACCTGACTATTCATTCACTGAGGATGTGGATGAAAACTGTTAGCACCTTTTAATCTGACATTTGGATAACGAAGAGGGTAAGAGCCTCTGGCAGAAGGTACACTCCTCTGTACTCCTACTGAGGACTTGGTAATTCAGCCTTACCAAATGCATTTCAACCACCTATGCAAAGAAGCAAACCAAAGGTGGCAGGGGGGTGTGGACATGTAGAAGCTGTGTTAAGTTTCCAGATCCCCCAGCCCCCAAAAAACCCACAAATCTCAGCTAACTTGATTTTTCCAGCAGTACATGTTTTGTATCCTCACTCTCCACTACATAAGTGCTTTCAAAGAACTCCAGCAAAACCCACGTAGTTTAACTACCGCCTTTTAAAAGGTTAACAGCTTCCACATTCAGCATCACTTCAATGCAGCAGAAAAGACACATTAAGGTTTCAAAGGCTTGACGATATTGTTTCTTACAGGCTCTCTCAACTGTATCACTGCCTTCTTTTCAAGTGAAAGAATAGAAACAAGTAAGACAGCAAGGTGCTTTCCTGACAGTTAGATGGCTTTTAAGTAGAAGCACCTCAGAGCTCAAAGCAGCTGAGGACTCAAACTAAATGCTTTTTTAGAGGCAGAAGCTACCACATTGCTTTGTCTCCTCCTTCCCAGCCCAGTATTTCGGGGCCCATTAATAATTTATTGCCTTTTCTTAGTTAAGAATTGTAAAAAGAGCACATTCGACTATAAGTTGCAATAGAGAGGTGAGACTGCCAGCAGATTTTTTTTGACAGGATATTACTTTGAGGCAGAATTTCTTCTTCCCATGCTTCAAGGTGATCCCAGGAGGGCTGACAAAGCTCCAATGCAGGAGTCCCCCGATCAGCCAGCTACAACACACCCCATGCTGGGAAGCCAGCCTCTGCTCTGGGAACACGGCTCCCTTGGGCTTTGAGCCCTGCCAGTGCAGCGCCCAGCTTAGCCCCATGCAGTAAGTCCCATCGTTAGTTCTTCTAGCAGCTCCTGGAAGGTGAGTTTGGAACTTCTCATCCCTCCCATAGCTTTTGTTATGGCTCTCCCTTCTCAGGTTTCTCCCTCTGGGATTCTCCACAGCGACCTCAAGAGGTATTTCATTATATGCGCACACTGCTTACCTGAGAAAGGGGAAAACGTTGGAATCTGAATTTAATGAAACTGTGCCTTGGATCATAGGGTTTTGCCTTCACCTGTAAAGCCCAGCACAGTGGCTAGCAAGCCAGTATCACAAACAAAAAACCCCCAAACAAACCTATTTTTATAGGTTATGAGTTCCTTTGGGAATAGACCTTGCACACATCAGTTGCTCCAACACAGACTTTGATAAAAGCCTTGACTGCTCCTCCTGTTTCCTGGCCTTTTTAAGCCATTTGTTATGGATGCAGAATTACTCAGAGCCAGAGACATACAAAACATAACTGGTTTTAGAAGCATGTCTGCCAGAGAATAGTCATTCAAGAATGTTAATGTCAAATATTATTAATAATCACAACACAGTACACTGCTAAAGCTACAGCAGGTTTTTAGGCAATATGAAAAAAAAAAAAAAGTAATGCATAAGGAAGTTATACACTAGAATAACATTTATTTTCTTAGCTCTGAAAACGGTTTCATGGAGAGTAACATCCCAGAAAAGATTCACAGCAAGTTCCCCAGTGCTTTAATGATGCCTACAGCTGTATCTCCTCGCAGTCAGATAATACAAGAGTTTAAACCAACTGAAATTTGGAGACAAGATCTCAAAGCCTTCCATGTCACCAGAAGCAGTGATGCTTTACCAGGTAGCAAATCTCCAGGGCTCAACAGCACCAATTAACCAGGGAAGTAATGGAGCTCCTTGAAACCCGAGATGCTGCCTGGAAGGAAAAACATCTTGAGGTCACCAAGAATTACTTGTGACCTTTTGCAAATGCAGACAAATGTATGAGTTTATCGCTGTTGAACTCCAAATGTCCACCTGCTCTTCCCTGACAGTTCCATGAGGATACAGTGCCAGCGTACAGTTGTGAGGCACTCCTGTCTCCTGTGTTACAGATAAGAAGCGTACACTTGCCAAGACAATTCCAAAAAAAAAAAAAACCCAAAACAAACCCACAACCAAACAACCCAAACCAATCATTTCAGACTCAAGGGCAATGAATGGCAACCTTATTCAGCTACTCACAGCAGACACCAGCAAAGCAAATGGCTCTACCTGACCATTTCAAATGACTCTTTGAATGACCTAAGAATTGCTGCTGATCAAAATACTACCTAAAAGATTGTTTGAATAAATTTAAAGATAGAGCTGATGACAGTAGCTAGACAGAAACTGAATTACAGAAAGACTTATCCATCTTTAAATCCAGCACGAATCTTTTGTTAAGAGTGCATTTTAAATACACTATACAGAGTCTGCCGATACTGCGTGCATCTTACAGAGCAAAAATTGTTAGGGAACGAGGGTATATAAATACAGCACACAGCTTGGCTACGCTCCATCTAATGTAACTGAGAAAGGCTACTTTCACCTCGCAAAAAGCATTTAACGCTACTGTAGGTCTAGCTGATGCTGAGGAACAGACTTGTGAGCTATTTATATGCAGAGATAAAAGGTGCCAAAAAAGATCTGGAAAAAAAAAAAAACCTGAGGCCGTCAAGTCTCAGTCTATCTATCTAGGAGATGTAGAGCTCCTGCCATGCAGCCTCTTCTTCCTACAGTTGCTAGGAGGGACGAGCAGAATACAGTAAAACAGGAGAGGTGTTTCTGCAAAAAAAACCATTTAAAATAAGCAAAGACAGAAGCTAGAAGTGCTGAGTATTTGGCCAGCATATTAATGTGTTTAGCTTAGTGCACTCTGCATTGGTTAACAGCAGGTTTAAGTTTTCCTCTAAATAAAACACGTGGAGCTGCAGGATTTTACACCATTACACATTGAAACAGACACCTCACAGTGGGTAACTATCACAAAATCACCTCACTAGTCCATTCAGACAGGGGAGAAAAAGCTGTAGAATTATCTCATCATTGACTCGACAGGGCTTCTGAAATTCTGGCAATGTCAAGGTTATCTGAACAGGCCTGAATGTTCAGAGGACACTCCCCAGTTACGTTAATGGCTTGACAAGAAGCACAGTCAGCAAAGTTCACTTCACTGAATAATACTGAGACTAGAAAAGTCACTGGAGTATATAACTACAGTTAATGCAAAATCCAGTACAGCACCTATAACAGGTCGAGGAAAAGCAAGGCTAATCTCTTTGAATGGGAGAAGCTCTGCCATAAATTCAGCTATATGCTAGGAAAAATGCCATTATAACCATTCTGCTGCAACAAAACTACTGGGAGATGCTCACATGCTAAGAGTATCTGACCACCTTCACGTGACACACTGTATCTGCAGATGCTACAGCTAATAGCCTGGAAATTACCTGGACACAAGGAAACACTGGGCACAAGAATGGGTCACAGAGCAATCAGTATCAGAGGCACACCTAGTAGGTAGAAATTAAAAGATCTTAAAAGGTCTCTTCCATTCAAAAACAATTCTGTTATTCCAAATAATCCATATTATTTTTGTATCTGAACAGCAGAAGAAAAATCCATTCACGGATTGTTTATGAGACAAGTGCACAGTAGCATCCTAAGGGAACTCTACATACAAAGATACGCCCATGGAAACAGCTCTTTAGCTATGCAAGAAACAGCTAATTGCACTTTTTTTTTAATTATTTAGGCAATGTCTAATTCAGAAGGAGTAACGGGTCACATATTAAGAAAATATCAGAATTTGCTTTACAGCAGGCTAAGCGATGAGCGCTGATACTGACCAAACACTGTGTGAGCAGCAGCTGGGACAGGCACAGGCAACAAAGGTCCCCAGCCCAACCACTATTCCTCACTGACCAGTTCTTCCACTCCAGCCTAAGAATCAGGCTCCCCCACCCCAAATACTGCTTTGAGGGCTGGGAGGGAAGGATGCGCCTTCTTTCCAACATTCCCAAACAGCAGCCGAGATGCACAGTGCTTTCAACAGGGAAATTCCACCAAACATGGATCTTTAAGAAGTGCCTTGGGGCAGCATGCCTTCCTGTTGAGGACACAGCAGCCTCTCTCCATGGCCCCTGGCAGCCAGCCCAGCAGCACACTCTGCCACTGTCCCACGTCCCAGAAGGGACCAAAGCTGGAGTCATGCACAGATTATCAGGCAGAGACTACACTTTGGACACCAGCACTGAATCCAAGAAGCCCTGCGTCTCCCTGGACGTACTGATGGCATTTTACTTTCCATATCAAATACAGGGCCCTACTGAGCTTACCATGGACAGCAAAACAAATGCTTGCTTGGCAGAATCATGTCCAGGCTTGACCTGGAACGTGCCACTTCTAAGTACAAGTTAAGGGGAGAGCCCAAATGCCCACTGCTACAAGCATACCACACAGATGCTTACAAGTCTGCCTCTCCACGGGCCACTTTTGAACCAGAAATTGTCACAATTTGACCTCCTCTGACAGAAGATTTTCCCACGAAAAACATAAGCAGGTTGACTGATTTTAAAGGACTGAAACAAAATCATCCTTAGTTTCCTCACCAGGCTCTGGTTTATCACCTCTGGAGAGAAATCATTCTTGGACTATCATTACAGCTCTTTGCAACATTTTCTCTTCACAAATAAGCATCTATTTCTGCTCTCTTATTTATAAAATATCCTTTAAACAGTTCATGTTTTGGTAGCATCCAGAAGACCAAGTGAGATCACAACTCACCTGTCTAAATATTTACATTATATAACATGCTGTAGTCCTGATGGACAATGCAGACCAAGCATAACACCAACACTATTACCAAGTCAATAGTTCCCAAGGGATCTGGCTGATGCCATCATCCACATCATACTTAGCTGATCAGGATTAAACATGATGTTTGCTCTGTGTTAGATGTTTCATGCTGTTTAGCTTTTGTTCTCCAAATGGCGTGTAGATAGTAAAGTAGGTGACAGCTGTAATATGCTACTACTAGAATCCATTCCTCACTTCCACACAGACTCACCTGGCTTAAACCACAGAATCATAGAATGGTTTGGGCTGGAAGGGACCTTAAAGATCATCTAGGTCCAACCACCCTGTCATGGGCAGGGACACCTCCCACCAGGCCAGGTTGCTCAAAGCCCCATCCAACCTCATCTTGAACACCTCCAGGGATGGAGCAAAACACCTTGAGAAACTAAATCTTTCTGCCACAGTCACTGTAAAGTCCTGTACTCCCACCTCCTTACAAAACCAAAACACAGCTTTAATTTGAGCCATCTCTTCCATGAGGAAATTAAAGTATATAATAATTTTTTAATAATCCCTCCCTCCTTGTATAGTTTTTCTTAGTCCTGTATATTTTCCATAAGTATACTGCTAGGATGGTTGATCATTCACACCGTACAAGAAGCTATATCTATCTGACCTTTACAATTTTGCTATGTAATGCACCGGTTGCAATAACAGCCATCCCTCACCACCACTGAGTCAGATGAAGGGTTTCTTTTCCTTTAATGACATTGAAGATTAATGTAAGAATATGGCAGAAGCTCAATTTCACTACAGTGGAAAGAACTCTAAATAGGCCGATTATCATCAATCCCATAAAAACCTTCATCCAGAAGATCAATGAGGTACATGCAAACCAGCTCATAGAGGCAGCTGCAGAACCTGAATGCTCACATGGTGAAAGCTCTGGCATTTACAAGAGGAATTCACACATTTCTCCTGCGCTCAATCCGTCCCTCCTGCACTATTCCCCTTTCGCAGCTTGTGGGCAGGCACCGCTTGATCCGATCTCCTTAGGGCATTAATACGCGCTGCCAGCACGGCAGCTGCCACCCGTCCCGCTCCGTCCTCCAGAGCGCCAACGGCTCTGGGCTTAACTAGATGGGATACGAGCGACAAGGGACAGATGGCAAAAGCGTCCTCACCATGTGCTGCTTTCTGCGGGAGACACAGCGCTTCACAAATCTGTTGCACTAAGAAAAAAGCCTGACTTAGGCCACTGATGGATGCCAAGGGATACTCCTATACGACAACAGATTACTAGTCCCTTCTCCTTTGTTCAGCTTTCAAACCCGGTGGCAGTGGCACAAGACCACCCATTGCCCTTTGTCTATCCGAGACTGCCCTGTAGATTGGTAAGGAAATGATTTCTCTGCTCATTTCCCTATGGTGTCTCAGTAAGAAAAGAAAAAAAAAAAAAAATCTAAAATTGCTTGTTTTTCATCGCATTTATGCCGTGAAGTTTCCCTGTGACAAGGCAGCTGATTTGTGCAACTCTTATTTCTGCTGCTAACAAAAGAAACAGAAGATCAGGAACAAAAGGAAAATTGAGTAAGAAAGAAAAAAAATATCCCTAGTGCTGGAAACATGATTCAAGTGTTAAAAAATGGGAACCTGAATTATAAAGAGTACAGGCTACAGAACCACCAGCAACCATGTTCTCTCACTTGTGTGAGAGTATCTGTCAGAGGCAGAAGAAATAAGACTTCAAAGCCCTGTTCATAATAAAATCTAAGACCTGATCTAGTTGCAAGACGAACAAGCAGAAAACAAATTTAAGTGCTGATCTATAGTTCTAAAATTAGTTTCGTTAAATGCATTTACTACTAGCAAATGCCATTCTGATGACATGAAAGCCAAAAGAGGACTCTAGAAAGCTGTGTGTTCTTCACAGCATACATCACCCTCCAAAACTAGATTTCTTCATGTCTACCAGGTATCAATGCTCTTCATTAACATAATTATTAGGTTGTTTGGTTTTTTTAAATGGGCTCTACGTTGTCATAGCATAAACAGTACCGAAGTCTGCAACGTCGTGGTCCCTCAGCGACACGAAGCACCAGCACCGTTCTGAATCCAACAGAATTGCCCTGACAATAAAAGCAAATGTTCAAGTGTCCATACAGAGGCAGAGTTCTGCTAAATATAAGAATATTATATTATTCTTCTTAAGCATCAGAACTGGCTGTATGAAACTGCTTTTTCTAACACATAAGTAGTATATAAAAATAGTCTTTTCTTCTTAAATCAGCCATTCATTCTTCACAGTGACATTTAAACCCTTTATGCTACAGGGGCATTTCACCCTGAATTCAGCACAGTTCTTGTGCTTTTTAATCCTTCAAATGTGTTCACGAAAACACTCAGAGACCACTGCATTAGATTCACATTACACTGTCCTCTGGCATCCTCAGTCCCAGCCCCCCAGGCAATGGTCCATCTATACATTACTGGGCTTTCTAGGAAACTGTTTTCAAAGAGAAACTGAAGTAGTTGTGTACAAAAAAAAAAAAAGAAAAACAAACCAAACAACCCAACTTTGACAAGTTCTTTTTTTACTATTTTAAAACAAAAGCACTGATTATCTTCCTGTCACCAGTAATTGCTCAGACTGGAAATGATGAGAATCAACCTTTTAAATATGACCCGTTCTCCTTGGAGTATGAAAACCTGTTTAGAAGTATCTATCTAGTGGACACAAACGCGGAGACATTTACCTAAAGTATGCGGAGAACACAAGATCAGGATCTGTGCAATGTTCTCACCATAAACCTTTGGCTACTGGAAGGAAGAAATGCAGTGTCAAGCTGCTGAGCTTAGGCAAGCCCTGATGTGATGAAGCCACACTGGGAAGAGGCAGCAGCCCAAACACCCTGCTCCAAGATCTCCAAGCTAAGCCTTAACTGCACAACCATGAGAAAGACAAAACAAAAACAAAACAACAGCCACAAAAAACCTGACAACTACAGAGATGGGGAAAGCCCACGGTGGTTTTGAAGTCACCAAGACCTAGATAGTCAAGAAAATATTTTCATGGAGCTGAGCCTCAGGCTCTTGATTTCCAACTCACTGGTAGTTTATAGGTTGCAACATGTTCATGTTGCTCCAGAAGAGCTTATGGACAAAGTGGTCTTAAGTTTAAAAGTAATTAAGTTCTATTAACGCAGAGGTATTTACAGAATATTGTATTTTAAATGGGTAGTGTCTTGATTTTTTCCAAATCTAAACTTAAACCAACATCAACAACAGCCTATATTGAAGTCTGAAATACCCATCAGCTACATCATTAGTAAAGCATGGACTCATAATGTTTCTGTTTTACAGCAACTTACAAAAAAGGACCATTTCAGCCAATTCAACAAGACAGGAACCTTGGCACATGATACAGTGAATTTCTAACCCAGTTCTCCAGCAGAATCCTGGTTAATCCAGTCATAATCCCTTTATTCTCATCCTGTGTTGAGCATTAGTTTTTATATTTGTCAACTGGCGCTGTCAGTTTGTTCACGTATGTGTGAGTGGAGTATTTATTACAAACAAAAAGGCCAGGCTCATGGAAACAACCAACACGCTCAAGTCAGCCTCTCACCCACACTAAGCGGAAGATAGGATCTGTAGCTCTGGGAGCAGTGTAGGATGTTCAGTTCTACAAAGCAAAACCTAGACAGGCTAAATTCTTCATGAACACTTGACTTCACCTGAAAGAGTGTTTTTATTCCCAACCTCAGGGCTGGAAGTGATGAAAGCATCTATGCTGTGAAAAGCTTCCCAGAGACACAGCAATGCATTCTTGCTTCCACTAGAAGAATAAGAGCATCTGCCTAAACTTCACTTCCCTTGAAAAGGAACCAGACTCCGCCACGCTAGACACAAACAACCCAACTGAAGACAAGGGTCTGAATACAATTTTTCCACTCGCCTCCCAGGTCCCTTTTGTGCATGTATTATAAACTCAACAACACCACAGACCTCATTGTATTCTGCGTACTTCCCACCAGCTCCCCCAGGCGGAGCTGGAATGGGAAGCTCAGAAATAAGGTGACAATTTATCTTTATGACTTACTAACTTCACAAATGACATACGAGTTCCATCTCGAGATCCAAGAGTTGCCAATATTAAAATATCAGAAGTATAAAGTGCAAGCAAAAAGTTGAGGCTACAGTTTTATCGATGGCAAAAAGGTCTGTGAAAATACTGGATTTTATCAGTCAAAAAAACCTGAATGACTGACTGTTTCCTGGTCCCTCAGGCAACCAGGACAGAAATACAGCCAAAGTGACTTCAAGAGCAATGACACTCAAGCATTTCCATAGTGCAGATAAAGGAATCTCAAACTTAGCCTAGCACGTCAGCCATAAGTGGCTAAAATGTAGTAATGAACATGCTGTACTTTGATGAATAAAGACATAAAACTCATGTTTAACCTTTATCTAAATGGAATAAGTACATAAGACAGCTTTACTATCTAGAATTTTAGCACCTTCTTCATTACCTCAATCAGACAAAGTTGTAAAATACCCTCCCCTCCTTCCTTCCACAGGCTTTATAGTGAGTAGGTGGTGATTAACTTCCCATTATCAGGACAAGCACCAGCAAACAGCCTACTCACAAATATGCCTGGAAGACTGGGATTATTCCAGTGTAAGCAAGAGGCCACAATCCTGAAAACTGCATGGAGAGATGGAGTGTTAATTCCTCTCACCAAGAAATCACCATCAGTGGACTGTCCTGAGATGAGCAGCTGAGTTTCTTTTCTGCATCTCCTCCACCCTAATCATTTTCACAGGCATCCAACTGCAATAGCCTCTTCCTTAGTGTCAATTGAGGCCTGACAGCTAGAGAGGAGAGTTTGCAGGTCCCACTAATGACAGTCTAAAGCATTAATCCCCTCCCATAATATTATTTTAAGTTTATTACAAGTGTTCAGGTTGCTAATTTATGCATTCAGACAGTCACAGATTAAGTTAGGCATCCTTTCTGTAAACACCATGCTCTAAGGAGAGGCAAGTGGAATACAAAAAGCAAAAAAAAGCAACCTCAAATTACCTAATTCAGTGTATGCTTTTGGCTGAAAAATGTCAGCTGTTGGAAGAACAAGCTGTCAGGCAAACACTTCCTCTAAAATACTACTTAGTAACGGTCATCTCGGTGCATGTGCCAGCACTGCCTTGCTCATTCCCAGAAATCTGCCTAAAATCTGGATGTTTGGGTTCACAGAATTGTTACTAATTTAAGAGGTCCCCACTGAGTGCCTAAAATTGAACAATTCTTCTAATTTCTAATGTGGTAGTAATAGGAGAGTTATTTTTCCATGTGCTCAGATATTTCTACAGCCTTATTTTTGGTATGGTAAGCTGTTTGAGGATTTATATTAAACCTATGGCAGAGGAAAAGGAAAATATGCTACACGGTACGTTCCCAGTAAGTCAACTCTGGCTTCGGATGCCATACTTCATATATTTAGACTCAGGCAGAAGCAACTTTACCTGAATAAGCTGCAGCTAAAACACTGTCATTTAAGTCTTATTAATAAAGTCCAATCTAAAAGTTATTTTTCCTATTTCTGGGTTTGTTGGGGGTTTTTTTTCCCCTATTTCTGTTTCAATTAAGAAAAGTGCTTTGAATTTGGTTGGACTCTACCTTAAAATGAACCCATTCTGTGGTTTCCTTTGTCACACTTGTCTTAGCAAGAGCTTAAAAGGACAAGACATCAGGCTTCGACACCAATACACTATCTGAATAATGCCAGAGGCTTCAGAAAGAAAAATTACTTCCAATAGCTGGGAAATCCCAAATGGTAAGCCACTATCATCATGACTTTTGGAGGGAGAGAGAAGGGGGGAAAAAGAAAAAAAAAAAAAAGCAAACAAAAGTCTCCAGGGATTTAACTACAAATTAAGCTTCAGAGATTATGAGCTGCCTCTCTCAGAAAAACGTCAGCTCCTCTGTAAGTAATTGCTGCCTCACCCTGGCCCCACACACTGCTATCTTGTTCCTTTTCAGGCAAAATTTCAGCATTTTGGAAACTGCTTCTGCCCTATACAAAAAGGTACCCACTTCATTTTCATATTCAACGTTCATCTGCAACCCAGTAGGCTGGACAACTCATAGCACCTATAGTTGACTGTAGACGCCGTCAGCCCAGCAAGCTGCTTTCTATTATGGACTACAGTATGTACAGATGGAGTTAATTAAAATAAGCAGTGTGGCAAAGAGCAAACCATTCACACGACAGCAGAGGGCTGCAGCTGCTGACCAGCTCAGCCATCTCCAAATAACTTTCATAACTACAGCATGTAACAACCCTTCCTTGCTGTTCACCTCCCTGCAAGGGAATGACTGCAGGAAACACTCTCACCCTTCCCATCTAACACAGGAAAGGGTAAAAAAGAGTAGATCAGGTTCAAGATGACGTAAGTAACTTACTGCTCAAGACTTCAAAAATCCAAGCAGCGATTGGAGATATTAGT
>JAVSBS010015420.1:24891-84359 GCA_033124195.1 Coracias cyanogaster | reverse complement strand
CCTACTTAAGTGGTAGCGCTGTTTGAGAAGATAATGGTGGCTCACCCAAAGACTGATGCATATGAGTACAGTTATTTCATAAAGAATTCAAAACTGCTCTAGGAAGACATTAACATGGGGGCCTTCAGAAACAGCCACAACTGTACTGGAATTTAGGATGATGCTCAGATAGCTGTAATTCTCTACTACAGGCTGAACATGCCAAAAAGCACAGATACATTTTAAGGGTGGAAATGAGATCAGCACCTGCCCCAATGAACTAGATGGTATTTCAGCATCTGACACCTTTTTATCTTTCATATAATTACTGAAGTTTTTGGCTTCTTTTCTTAAATAGTAAAATTCTTCATCTGAGTGTAAGAATGAAGAGTGAAAGGAAAAGAATGATACTGATATTGTTTGAGGAACATTTCCTATTTTAACAGAATTTTCTTGAAGAAATTAAAAACTATAAGACAATGAAAAGCTTAAGAAATGAAATTTCAAATTGAAGTCTTTATTTTACAACAAAACATAGAAACTGTGTCCCTCTTTATGTAGGAGACAGACAATACAAAGGATGATTTTTTAAAGGATCCCTTTTATTTGGCTACCTGACACTTGAAATCATCTGTAGTCTGCTACAAGAAAGACTACCTATAGCCACTTTTTAGGTAAATCCTTTTCCTAGGAACATGCAAAAGAACACCTGAATAATCCTTTTCAGTGCTTTAAGGATGGCTTGTAACATAAGTCAAGGTTGCAGCCTCAGTTCTATACCAGTTGAAAATCTGGCCAGACAACTGTGATGACTGGAAACCTTAAAGGCACAGAGAGCCTGCCTTGTCAGGATTCAGGTCTGTGTAATCCACAAGTGCTATCTGACTCTGAAGCACTGGTAATGGACTATAGATCCTGACCACATAGGGATAAGTCACATTAGAGAGTGTCTGCTGAAATCAATAACATCTATCCAATTTATGACTTTTTTTCCCTACAATTCTTAAGGCTACCAAGTGTATGTCATTAATCAAACAATTGAAAGGTATTTTAAATGTTTTCATTACAAGTTAGCTCCTGTTAATACTAGTTATGAAAATTAAATGTACATTGAGGCAAAACGGAAAAAAAAGAGAGCAGTGCTTCTAAAAGGGAGGCTTTATTTTTGGCAATAAAAATTTAGAGCCCCTCTCTACCTCCCTCCCAAACCCTCAGGTTGATTCATCTCTCATTCAAATTTAAAATGCACAGAGAGGCTGCAACAAACCCACAGAAGATTGATATGCACTGCACTCCACACATGGTTTCGCTCTTTATTCCAAAGTCTGGCATGATGATGTTGGGTTTTGGGATATTATTACTTCAATATATAATAAACAGGGTTCGATATAAAAACAGTGCGATGCAAGTCCCCTTTAAAAAAAATACAAATTGTTACTATAGCGCTTTGAGAGAAAGGGAGCGAGAGATTCACAATGCAGGCTCAGAACTTGGCAACCTGTAAAAGTGCCCAGTCGAAAATTACTAACAGCTGGAGATGACAGTTGTTTTAACAGCTGAGCTGACAGGATTAATTTAAATGCACTGAAATCAAAAGTAGATAACACCTGTTTAGTCTTCCAGGGCCATTCGACAAGGTAGGCCAAAGGAAAAAAGCAGAGCCAGGGCTGTCTGTGTGAGCACGTGTGCGGGTGTGCATGTGTGCATGTATGTAAGTGCACGCACGTGTGTGCTGCCGCCGCCGCCTCCTCTTTCCTCTCCCTCTCCTTCTGCGGAGGACAGAAGGACTTCAGAAGAGAATGACATACTTTTGAAGGCTGGGTGTGCGGGGGAGATTGGTGGCTTGTCACACAATAACAGAGAGGCCAACCCCCGTCAGCTTGAAACATCTGGTTCCCATTGTGCCCACCCTCTTGCTCACCCTTCTTTCCCCTTCTCTTATCCAAGGTCTTTGACCCAAACCCAACAATGGATAAAGATCACCAGATTTTAAAAGTGCAGTTTCTCACTCCCGCATCCCAGCAATCCTCCTGGGTTAATTAATGCATTCTCTTTGAGCTCCAAGTCACTAAAGCTCCCACAAGCTCCCTCCCACCCGTCTCTTCCCCAAACTAAAAGCAAAAAATTCCTCACCTTCTTGCCACGCCAAAGCTTGTAACTCACATGTCCATAAAATAAATAAATTCTACAAGGCATGTGAGGAAAAGCATATGCAACAGTATGATTTTTTTTATGCAGCAGGCAAGGAGGGCATGATTTTATGTTTGTCTCTACAATTACGATCCTTTACTTCAGTGCATGTGTGTGATGTCCTGTGCCCAGAGAACCACAGTTTGATGTCCTAGCATGGCCCTTGCTCCAGGTAAGAGAGTCAACAAGGAGAATTGACTGGTCCAGGAAAGGAGAATCTAGGAGGAGGTATGGAAACCAAAACTTCTAGCTGTAGAACTACTGCACAAAGCTACAGTGCCAATGTCACACTGCACAACAACCCCACAGGCCCAGCTTGGCAGCTGCTCCACTCACAGAAATCCCACTGAGGCAAAAGTAAGCTCTGCCTGTGAGGAAGCTACTGAATTCAGGCTAGAGGCTTCCAAACTCCACCTAGTTAGGAAGACAAACGGGGATGGGTTGTAACAGACACGTTATTTCCAGACAGCTTGTATCCTCAAACCTATGTCTAGTCTTTTCTTGTAAGCAGGACCAATGTCACACTGTATCTTCCAATCAGTATTTAAATTTCAGCACTGTGAAGAAGTGCACAGTTAACTATTATCAGCCATGCTTTAAAAATGCAGAACTTGGACACAGATAATTAAGTTCATGCAGAAAATGTGTGAAAAAAAACCCCACAAAACAAAAACCAAAAGAAATTGTATTTTCTGACTTTACTCTGTGCTTTTAGACACAGGATCAATCTTTCCTCCTTGTATTCCTCCAGGGATGAAAAAAATAGCCCTACAGTTGGTACGCTGATGCTGCAGCTGTACACTTCATACAACAAAAGGCTGTATTCAGCTTTCCCTTCTTGTTCCACAACCCTTCAGCAGGACGAAGGTGAACTGAAAAGCTCATGTGCTAACTTCAGCTAACTGCAAGCCTATCCACCGTGGTTTCACATCGATATCAAAGCATGGTTAGCACCTTCAGTTTTCGTAGTTGAAGAAAAGAAAAAAAGCTTTCAGTAGAACAGTTCAGAAAATGTTTGATTCATTGATATCAAAAGCTGGAGAATCACAGATACTCTCAGTTACAGCATTAACCCTTCCCAGAAAGAAAAAGAGAAGGAAAACCATCCCTGGTAGCTTTCTTTTTGCTGCAGGTTTCAGTGTACTCAGCTCGTATTTTCTTTGCATATCCAGCCACCAAATCTCCCACACGCTCCCTCCCACCTTCCTCTTCCCCAAACAGCATGGAGCTTCATATAGGCTAATTCACCATCCCAAGAAAAACAGAAGAATTCTTAACTAAGCTCCATCTATATTTACTCATTTCAGAATTTCAAGTCCTCTTTTAGCTTTTTTGTCCAGGTAAAACTATTTATCTGGACAAATGTAAATATTAATGGCAATTCTGACAGGAGAAAGAAGACCCAAACACACCTCTCAGGTGCTTTGTATGCAATGAATTTAGGTAAAACCACAATTAGCACTGATTTACCTAGACAAGTTCAAGTGTGGGTCTAAAATTTTCTTCATTTTGTTTCACAAGAAAATGCCAAGACACTTTAGAACTCAAGTCACATGAACCTTTCTCTACAGGGTTCACTTTGGATATTAAATTAATTTTAATGAAGCTGTGGAGCACCTTGTGATGGACTGTACCTGAGTTTTAGTGCTGCAACCCAGCCTATACACGAGGGGATTTACTGCACAGTGCTGTGTTGCCCATCTTGCCAGCTTTATACCCAGGGCAGGAGAGGCATACTAGAAGATGGACACCGACACCAGTTCTCACCTACTCCTGGGTATGAAAGGGAAGAACTTCAGCCTAATGAAATATAGAACTTTCTTACTTGCTGAAGCATTGAACTTTTCTAGCAAATGAACCTAGAGATTCCCAACACATTACTAAAATATTGGGTTAATACCAGAGGGCATTTTCCCTGTTATTTTTCACGTCCACGAACCTCTGCATGTCTGGATTCTGGCCAAGTCTGGAAACAGAAGTGCCAAGGAACATGCGAGAGGCTGTTCTCCTGACAATTCCAATTTGGCTGGTTGTTGGAAGTGACAGAAATCCCCAGGGAAAAGCAGCACTAATGATAGTTCATTGCCCCATATGCAGACACAAGAGCCCTACTGTTTACCAAAAAAAAAAAATCAGGAAATATTTCGAAGATGGGGAAAAAAAAAAAGAAATAAAATGGAGAGAATATGTATTTCAAAACATAAAGAAAGCTTCTACTCCTTATAAACATGCATCAAGTAGCAGCAGTAGTAGTTGTAGTAGCAGTAATAACGACGATATCAAGAAGGCATGATCACCATTGCTAGTATTCATACTTCATTCTTACAAATTTTATAAAAATCTATCTGCACTTCTAAATAATTAATTTCCATTAATATTTACAGAAAAAAAATCTCACTTTTAAAGGTTTTTTTCAAAGTTTTCAGTCTACTGGGCACGTGATGATAATTGCTGCTCTGTTCTGCTTAATGATAGAGTCCTTTCCCTGTACAAAATAAGAAGCAGTTTCTTCCTCGCTTTTATTTCCTTACACAACTCAGAGGCTCAAAGAAGATAATTACAAACAATGCCTGAAGAATGGTTCAGTTAATGTTAATTTATACAACAAACTAATTACTACCAAATGGTAAAAAATCACATGTGGAAGTTCCTGTCTCCCACGCACACAACTAAACCAGCAGCCATCTGTCTCAGCCTGGGAGCTCTCAGTGACAACCGAGGAAGGCAAGGGAAAGGACGAATCCAGATACACTAGCTGCTGCTTCTGACACAAAATCATGGCATTTAAACACCAGGCTCTGTATGGTGATCTTAGGAGTGGCATTTTTTCCCCTTTCATTTATAAAACAAACAAACAAAGTACTAACATCTATAACTATCTATTTAAAATCTAATTTTTATCTTAATCTCAAGAACTTAAAATGAGGTCTAAAGCACCTCCATTTATCAGCTGTAATTCTCCCTCCCAGCAATTTCTATACATGTAACGTCCTTAATACACTGCTGAGCAGAAAGCATGAGGTGCAGTCTCTGAATCTACTTGCAGTATGTTAGACATCACGATGCAAAAATGTGCACTTTTTTGTTTCAACATTTTTTTCATAACCTGAGAAAGCAATTTTCTCCAAAACATTGAAAAATCAAAGTCAGTACAATTGTTAAACACTTTCATGGGATGCTCATTAAAAACCGGCAGGGAGAAAATAGCTGGGGACAAATCCTGAAGCATTTGTTCAGTTTAAAGTCTCATTGAATTCAATGTGAGTGTTACTTTATTGAGAACTTCAATACCAGATCCTTTAGATGAATAAGGACCTTGGCATTTTGACTGTTAATTATTCTCTGATGAGCTTGCATCTAGTGAAACAAACTAAACACAATATTATCCCCTAAGCTCTGTTCAAGAAATCTAAACTCAAATATTCTCTTCTCCCTGTGAGATCAGAACTCCAACAGTCATCAAAGAAAGTGCTGTACATGAATAGGAGCAAAATAGCAGAGTTTAGATTCACAGTACAGATCTCAGATGGGAAGGTTTTCTCCCTAACAGTAAAAAATTACAAATCTTTCTATGCTTGAAAATAAGGCAAAATTCTCACACTGCAGAATGGTCTCTATGTTATCTTATTTAGACCAGGACCCCCTCTTATGTTTATGTGAATCCCATACGAGTGCCAAAGTGCAGCCTTATGACTTCATGAGAAAGAGACAAGTCAGGATAAGGTAAAAAGTGAAGATCTTTTAGTAAAGACTAAATGTCTTTCAACTTGTGTTTGTTGAGTATTTATCTTTTCACTAAGAAAGAGTATGTTTCAGATGTCCTGAAATGATCACAGAGGAGGAACAAATATTACAGCAATTTAAAGCACAGTCTCTGTAATCTCATATCCACAAAGTAACACAGTCACTATTTTTACAGGGCAAGAACGGTATTGATGGTTTAAATTAAGTAAACAAGAAGGGATCACAAGAGAATCTATAGAACCAAACAATAATGCCTAATTGTACCTCATTCATAGTCCTTAACAGGACTTAACTACAAAGTATATAAAAAAAAATTACAGGAACATGATTCTTGCATACAGCCAAGAGCATAAAATTGTACATAATAAAATATATTCACTGAAGTGAAGGAGGAAGAAGCAATTCTCCTGTTGCTCAGCCCTATTTCACCTAATCTTTTTTACCATTAGCTTACATCAAGAGCTGTTTTCTATGAATGGAAACTTAGAATCCTTCATAACGATTTCAATTTGTTTCACAATGTTTTCACTTTTTTTAGGTGCATGTTATAAAAGACTAGCTACTGCTTAAGTTTTCAGTCCTCTTTCAGAGTGGGGTGGGGAATCACAATCCCAGTATACCAATAACTGGACTTTGTTGTAACAAGCGAACGGCGAGAGCTTTCGACAAGGAGCTGGTGTGTGAAACGAAACCACTGAGTGCTGTATCAGTGAGTGGGATGAGACAAAAGAGGAAGGGTCATTAACTACACCCTGTGTTGCAGAAAAAAACCTGTATCTGAGGGGACGCTTTGGACATCTTGCAGTCCTTGGGCTGTGACTGACGTCAGGCCTCTTCCCTCCTCTTTCACCCCAAGTAGCCTCAAGAAGCTCTCACAGACAAAAGTCTGCCTCTAATTTTAGTTCCTACTCCTGGCACATGTTGTGTCCTAGATCACAGAAAGCCTTGAATTAATACACTAAGACATAGTATTAAGCTAAAGAACTGACAGCTTTATGGAATGCATTTAGCCTGGGAGGAAAGCTACCTGGGATTGCCTAAACAATCCCAATGCCCTCTTCTAGTAGGAACAAGATTTTGCAAAAAAATAAATCCATAAAACAAACAAATCCGCGCTAGTATTTTCTCTATCGCAAGATTAATCAGATTACAAAGGTGCATCCTAAGGAAGAAGAGAAGGTCTGAAGAATACTACAGCACATCTTTTAAGTTCCCTTAAAGAGTTATACCAAAAAGTTTACAAAAATTATCTCCCTCTTTCATTTTTCCCCAATGGTACCCGTTTATGTAAATGCAGAAGGCATTTTCATTCTTCTCCTCTTGACGCTTTTTCACCTGTCCTTATGTCTACAGGAACCTGTCTACTAAAATAGCTGAAGCAGCAAGTTTAAAAATGGCCACACACTGCATCTCATTTGCTCCTGAAAAGACTTAGGAGTGGTGGTTGGTAGATTTAGTCTGATTTCTGGTAAACATTTATGTCCAATATAAGCAGATCAATCGTTAGCAATGACATGTGAGAAACCAAGGATGAACTCAAACCGGCAGCAAAACAAAAAAAGTTTACATTTGAAAAATCAGGAAAATATTGCAGTCCGGCAATGTAAGAAAGGACCTCTAATTATGGTATGTTTTTGTCATCTGTGGGCCCCATTACTTTAAAATACTGGGTTGCGCATACTGTGTAACATCCACTGGGTACCGTGCTGCCCCATTCAGTAACCGGTCTAGCAATAAAATACTGGTAAAAATGGTAACGTAATAACATGATCTCAAAAGCATTGCATTTTTTTTTTTTCAGCAGAAAGAACAGGTTATGGCCTAAATCCCTATGTCATGTGCATTATTCATCTAATAATTTTATGGTTAGTTATAGAATGATTCCCAATGACAACTTCTTAATTCCTCTGAATTCAGATAGGATTGACTTGGCCAAACTTGTAAAGGAAGAATGCGTTTTGCCTGAATATGCGTCCTATACCCAAAGCTTCACAGGAGCTGTGAATCAATTAGATGACACAGCAAGAGGAAATGCATAAAAAAAGACTTAAAATAAAATAATCTTCACTGAAATGTCTCCATATTTATTTAAACAGCATTGCTGATTAAGGCTGTACATGAGCTCAGTGTGGAATCCAGAATTGTTGCAGCTGAAAATCATTAACGAATGCCTGCTGTCCTCTAGTTTCATCTTCATATATTAATTTCACATACGAAATACATTGCTTTATTTAAGTCTAGTATATAGACATCCCAGCAAAAATACATTAATTTTCTATACACTTTGCAACAATACAGTGATCTTAGAAGACTGAGTGAATACACAGTAATGACTACAGCTAAAACCATTTTTCTGGTTAGTTGTTGACTTTTTGCTATTTTTTTACCCTTCCCCCAGTGCCTGACTCAGTGGGAGATAAGATGCTCAGTTACTGAAATGGGATATGTGTTACGGGCACAAGAGAAAAGGGGGAAAAAAATGGTTTAGCAAAAAAAGATCCAGGATGCATACAAAACTGAGAGGCTTTCTTCTTCCATGTGATCTTTGTCTCTAGACTATTTACCTTAAGATTGTGTGGGCTAATCTGCAGTACAAAACTAATGCAACATTCCAAACTGTACTGGAAAAACAGGACACTTGGATAACCACTTCCAAGTTGGGAGAGACACTTTCCTTTCTGATAAAGCACTTGGACACCAGTTGTAACTTCAGGGCTGTTTAAATCTTTAGCCTTGATCATTCTTGTTTATTGCTAGTGCAATACAATAACTGTTTGGGACTTTTTTGAGGCTGGAAGGAAATTTCCCCCTGGGCATATGGGCTGGGCCTTTGCAACTACACTTCCTAGATAATACAAGTAACGGCCAAGTAGCATGTCCCATACACAACCAGGCATGGACAAAAACGCTGGACTTAGATCCTCTTCTAGCTGTCATTTCCCATGCTTCTATTATTTATTCAGAGATTCAGTTATTTAATTAATTATGGTTAAAATGCTCGGATAAACTTCTGAGGTTCATACCTTCCCTGCAAGCTGGAGTGTATGAACATGTGTGCTAAACTGCTACTTCTCCCCGGCAGGAAGAATCTGGCTCTCCAAGTCACACATCTGTGGGTTTCCTTCCTTGTGTTGTATAAGCTAGTACTTTTTATACCTTCAAAATGCAAGTCTGGATGCTAATTCGTCATGCACTGTAATACTTAGATACAAGTATCTCACCATCTAGGAAATATATGTTTATAGTAATTAATGACTGCACAGGCTTCATTGCTGTTGTTACTTTTCAGTTCTCATAATACTGTTCTTTCTAGGGACAGGCCTAATCCCTGTTTGTATAGAGATAAAAAAAAACCCCACGCTGGGTTCTTTACAAATCCTGTACTGGGTCAAATGTTGCCTTCTTAAAGCTCTTGCATATTCAGCAGGAGTTGTGAACTTATATCAGAGAGCAAAATTTGGCCCACATCGTTCTCAAGTGTCTATTAACTCTCCCACACTCGGAAATAAATCAAGACGGGATTCCTCTCAAGCACAATGAGCCTAAAATATAAACCACACTGCTCACAACGGGGAGACTAGGAATTCAACTTCAGTCATATAGGTCTCTCTTCCTTCCTCCCTCTGACTTGTGCCAGTTAAAAAGGAGAAGAGGGCAGAAGGCTCATTAAATCCTAGGTTGTGGCCTGCACAGAGCCCAGCCAGAGCACAAGCCAGCAGGAGCCACAAAAGGTGCGCGTGTTCCCTCTTTCAAAAACACCTGGGTTGAGATGTGCAGTGGAACATCTCATTCCCTCTCTGTTTGCTTTGAAATTAATCATTTTCCTCCAAGTTGAACATTACTCCCCGACCCCAACTCCCAATCCCAATTTTTCCTTGCACAAACTTGGGAGTGACCACTCCTGTTTACACCATGCTGCAACCCTGCGTTGCCACCTGTCAATCAGAGCTCCATTTGTCTTTGGGAGGGTGAATAAAGAGAAGGGTGAAGGAAGAAAGCGGGAGGACCTCTGCATTGATCAAAAATGTTTGGGGAGGAAAGGAGGGGGAAGAAAGAGGGAGAGAGAGATGGAGATAGATTAGAGGGCAACAAAACTGGAGAGGAAGATAAACAGAGCCAAAAAGAAAAATGTCCTTTGTTCGTTTAAATGGCTCTCTGCTCCCAAGCCCTCTGCATGACTAATGCCACACTGTGGTGTGTAAACCTCTTGGGCACATAACACAAACAAAGCATAACTCGGCCTGGACAAACAAAGGCCTAAGCAACAGTGATTGAATTCATCTTAAAACAACAAATCAATTCTTCCCTATTAATGCCCTAAATACCAGCGTAGGAGCACTGTCCTGTTGCAATAAACAGCCATGTGTTCAATTACCGTCTGTTTTCCCAACTACTGCTCTCTTCAGTAATTACACCATGCAATGCATTCTACATTGACATTATATTAATGTGCTGGGAGGAGAGATCTTAAATACGAATTAAATCAAGGCTAAACATCTCAGAAAGCCCTACCAAGTCACACAAGTGCTAACAGGACATTCTTCAGCAGAAAGCGTATACTGATTTTCCTCTTTGTTCACTTTTCGCTTTCATCTCCTGGCTGAAAAAATAAATTAAACCACAAGCTTGAAAGAACTGTATTGCCCCAAAGACCATAACAGTATACCTTTCATAAGTTCTCTAAATGTCCACTTCACCTGTACAAGATCACTGCTCAAGTGTTTCATAAGTAACAGCTTACGTCACATCAGCTAAACAGCAATGACAAAACCCCTTCAATAACAGACAGGTGACAACAAAGTGAGGCAAGAAAAACAAAAGCAGAAAATTTTCTGGACTGGAGACAAACACAGGAGAATAAAAGTTTAAGAGAATGCTTCTTACCCTTTTGCAGAATCGTCAAACAACTCCTATTGATTACTGAATAGCACACGGCAAACAGACTAAACAAAAGATATGATGAAAGAGGTATTTACTTGTACAGGGCTCCTTCCCCCCACCTCAACCTTCCTTTCCATTTCATATACACCCACACTGCACCGGTTTGCATTGTGTTGTTAAATAACCAATAGCAACCCAGATGAAACAGTGGAAGGGTTTCTATGATGCTGTCAAGCACCAGACAGATGCTTGGCAGTGTCAACATGGTTCTTTACACTTGGGTTGTGCCAAGGTTTCAAAAAAAAAAAAAAAAAAAACCAAGAGTAATAATAATACTTTTGAGAGAGAGAGAAAGACAGCAACGAGTTAGTGCACAGCCGTGCAATAAATTTTTTAATCAATGGAGTATCATCCTACCTGCTGCGTTTTACTTCGGCAATTTGAACTGTTATGGAAACATAAATAAAGCTTTGCTTTTTGCCTGTGTACTGGATTGCAAAAATTTTAATAGAAAGCAAAATCAAATTCTGGGGGTGTAATGAGTGCTGATTTCTTGGCCCTCTAGAATAGACTCAGAAGTTTCTCCTGCAAAGACATGCCAAGTATGTCTAACATACAAAGTATGATAAACTTCCAAAACCTGTTCAAAATAAAATCCCTAGGTGCTGCAAAACTCTGACAGAGGCTTCAGAAGACATAGAAATCTGCACATTTGGAGGAAATAAAATTTGAAAGCTTTTCAGACTAAAATATTACAGTTTACCCTCAAAGCCACAGCCCACAACACTCAGATACATTTAAGTGTCTTTGTAACAACTGCTCATTTGTCCTCCTCAGGTCATTAGAGAGAAAAACACTCCCAAACCTCTCCAGGTTTTGAAACTCATTTTTGACTAGTTTGATTTTTTTTATTTCAGTTGCCAAACGAAGGCAGGGGAAAAGCTGTTTCCACCTGACCCAAAATGTTTTATTTAATCCTAATTGAAATGTTTTCATTTCTCTTTCAGATTAATCATCTTAAACATCTAAAAACAAAAAGTATCATTTCCAATGGAACATTTTGTCTAAAAATGTTGACCGTTCCAAATTTTCAACTATTTTTGGCTAAAATTAACTTGCTGAATTGCTAAATGTTATCAGTCCTTAATTATTATTTAACAGGTTTTAGGGTGTGTGTCCCCCCCCAACTCTCCTTTTCTCTGTTTTGAGCGCTTTTTAAATTTATACATTACAGTATAGAAATCACACACATATAGCATGTTTTCTCCTGAGGCAATGCAGAAACCACAATACAATTAAGCTGTATGAGAAGAAAAGATGATGAAAGGAGTTCTCTCTTCCAGCAAAGCTTATTTACAATGCAGGAGGTACATACAGTTGTGTAAAACTGGCAATGTTCAAACCACCTTAAAAATTCCAACATTAAACAGACACAGAACTAATAAAAGCAAGCAACAGCTTCAAACTTAAGAGTGTTTTTACAAGGCTACTTCATTAGCTAAATAAGCAAGTGGGAGTTGCTGCAAATGTCGCTCCTTGCTGTATTAGAGGCTTTCCCTTGCTTCTGGTAAACAGAAGACACAAGACAGCCTTGTGAATAGCTCATGGCACAGACTGAGATCTAAAGCTAATCAGACAGGATGATAGGTCATCTTAATCAACTTCAAAAAGCCAATCCACATGCTCGTCCCAGCCCCTTGCATCTCCTTCCTTGATCGCTCTCTCACTCATTTGGCCATATTTTCCCCTTCCCCCTCCACTTACTTCCTGCAAATTGTGCTGTTAAGAAAGAACGTGGGGAGCCCTTCAGGTCTCAGCATCCTGGGCGCAGGTGGTGGGGAAAACTTTGAAGTGAGCTCTCCACTAACTCTAGAGCTGGCCGTGCCTCCTCCATAAGCAGCTCTTATTAAAAAAAGACCAAGTATCCACTAGAACAAAACCAAGCAGGCCTATTTAATTAGGGCAAATGCTTGATATCCACTTCTTCATGTTAAACCACACAGTCACACAAGCCTGGGAGGTCTGATTAATTTTAATATGCACGGTCGTGACAAGTGCCTCGGGGGTAAGAGAGAGGGGAAAAAAAACCCGAACAAACCCCGCTAGCTTGACAAATAGGTTTCATCTAAACGTTGTGTATGTTGCCCAGATTAAGATGTTACTATTCAGCAAGGGCTTGAACCTTTAATATGATGGACAAGAGGCCTGAGAAACAGGTGGCTCGCTCTTCACTCTTGAATAAATGAGATCCCCAAAAAGCTGTGGCACATACGCATACAGAAAGAGCTGGCACACTCCCTCATGTATATTTGTATCATACCAGTCTGGGTCAGAGTTTTCTCCAGCAGTCATCCAAGGACTGACATGAAACTCAGAATGCTAATGGCTTTACTGGGAGAGTGGGAAATTTTAAGGAAAAAAAAAAAAAAGAAGGCAGACTGCAAACTGGTCCAGCTGGAATAAACTTGGGGCAGTATCAAAATGATTTGGGGGTAAGAATGGCAGCAAGTTTTGAAAACACCTACTGAAATGAATCATGGCTATTGAGTCTGGCTACCTGGGGATTAAGGGGCAGACAGGAGACCAAATAATTATTTTGATCTTGGCAAACTACTTATATGCTGCACTGCAAAAGTTGAGAAGTGAGAGATCAAGGATTTTGCTTTGACTGCTGCTTGTCCAATATTATGGAGTGAATGTACCCTGGAAGGAAATTTTAATTATGGAGATCCATCAGAGAAGGCTTTCATTCCAAAACAGGGAGGGGGAGGGGGACTGCACCTTTTCTCCAAAACCACATTTCCTGAATCTCACTTGACCATAATGCTTTCTTGTATATTTAAGATGCTGTATCAGCACCTCAGCTGCCTTTATCAAAAGAGAAAAGAAAAATCCAAAAGCTACAAATCTTTGAGGATGTAAGTAAGAGAGACTTGGAAGGGAATCTAAGCAAATTGTGAAAACATATACTGAAATACACCGCGACTATGAGGCTAAATTATTAGGAAGGAAAACACTTAAAAACTGAAGATGACGAATAAAACTTCACTTTGAGCAAGTAAGAGCTGGCAGGGCTTCAAACTAGGCTACCTCTGTTCTAGAGTTAAAGCATTTGTTAATAAAGGTTTAAGACAGTGTGGCACTTAACAGTGCCTTCCCTTCACATAGGCCTATTTCACAAACTTTGTCTTTTAATTTTTTTATTTTTTATCAGCAGTATATGAATGCACATTTCCATATGGCAGGGTCTTTGAAAGAAGCACATGGAAGTTTGATGCTGTTGCTGACTTGCTCCACAAGAAAAGACACATTTTTTGGTGACAGACTGCATAGATGAACATGGAAACACAATGCACCTGAAGCATCCTTCCATAGCAGCAGGAGTGTGTAAGCAAAACTTTAAAGTACAACTGCAAAGTATCCTTCTGTGTCCTTCAGTAGAACCGCATTACAAAGCCTCTTCACACATATGTTGTCAAAGGGCCAGTGAAGAACCAAATAAGAGAAATCCAAACCTCAACCAACAAGAGTATCCTCAGGCTTTTCCCAAATCTGTTCACTTTATTTATTCCCATTTTATCAGATGTGATTTAAAAACAAGAGTCTGCATTTCAAAGTTCTCCCTTCTTGTGCCCATTAATCTTTTGGAATTTATGGCTTCAGAAGAAAGAGACCTCTTGATTTTTTTTTTTACAAGATCTGTTGATTAAAGGTTTGATAATATCAGGAGATATTCTGGGATCTCATTTCAACTAGAGAGCCTGAATTCAATATGCTTCACTTTTATAGACTACAGAACTGCTTAAACAACAGCCATTTAAATTACCACAAGAACAGGTGTTGTGATTTATAATGTAAACTTAAGCATCAAGCACAAATAGCCTTTCGGGGATGTTAAGAAGACAAAAACCATGCCCAAGAGGCCTTTCTCATCCTTTTCTTTCTGACAAAGTAATTACTTATAGTATTGCAGCATACTGTAATACATAAGTCTCCAGTATTCACATTGCCTGTTAAAGCCCTGCAAACATATGTATTACCTGCTTACTAAACACTTGAGATTAATTGTTTCTGCTCAGAAGACCTAAGGACTAGTAAAATGAAATTCTGAAGTAGGAACAATATCAAACACTACATATAAACAGTGCCTGTGTGTGCATATTTATACAGAGATTTATGTCTAAATATATGTATCTAATACATGTACTTTATATATATATGTACACTTGCACATGCATTTATATAAAATTCAAAGGATTCACTTAAACAGCCAAACAGAATTGAGTTTCAGAGGTCCTTATCTTATAAAAATGAGCCACGCAGATGAATGACTGTACCCACACGTGCTCATACTCATACGTGCAGTCTCTGTGATCAGGCAGATGCCCATATAATGCCTTTTATCCAGAATTCCTACTAATTCTATACAGTAACATAGATCTAGTCCCAGAAGATAAGAGTATGGAAGTTTTAAAGATAAACAGACAGGTACATAACCTGTTACAAACATATATTGCCAAAACTGAAAAAGAAGGTTGATTCTTAATTAAAAGCTAGGAGATGTAAAGAGCTGGCGAGTACTCTGGCTTATTCTAAAAATAGGAGAGAATTTACTTGTTTGCCTATTTTTTTTCCAGAAGCCAAGCCATACGTTTAGAGGAAAAGCTACACAGATTTCAGAGATTTAATTTTCCACAAGCACAGGCCATAAATTAAAATACAGCAATCCAATCCCATTAATAGTGCAAGAAAAAGCTAAGTGGTTGCTTTGGTCTTTGCTTTCATGAACTTGTGTCAAGCTCAGTGACTTCAAAGAGATTTCCATTTCATTTCTACAAATGAAGAGAACAGACAGACAGAGAGTCTCTGCCATCCTCTGATGCCTTAAGAAAACAGAAGAAAAACATGCCTGTATCTCATTCGCCTAATGATTTTAGCTGCAAAAGGAATCCCATGGTCGGCAGACGACCCCCAGGGCAAGGGCTTGAGGTCTGTCACAGTATATAAGGCTTCTCCAAACCCACTCCATTATCTTCATTATTGTATACCAGGAATAAAAGGGGACTGACTCCTCTTCTGAAGTTCAAGTTAGAAAGGACAGAATGTTTCATGTAAAATAACATTGTGTGACTTCAGTAATAGGTTTATGCCTTTGGGGGCCTAATACTAAAGCTGCATATAAGGATTTTCTGCAGAATTTGAAAGAAGAAAAATGAGCACTGTATTAGCAATGAGGAAAATTCCACAAGTTTTAGATTCACTGAAATACTCCACGTCTCTGTGTCAGCGTGACTCATTGTCAGTCACATAACTTCATACAAGAGTAAAATGGCAAGTTTAGGAAAAAAAAAACAAACAAAACCAGAGCATGGGGCTTTAGAGTGAAGTGTAAACTCCTACGAAAACTAAAACCATACACATATGCAAGGAGGAAAAAGAAGTGAGAAGCTTTTGCAAAGTTCTTAGGAATGAGTAGGTAGCGTGACTTCCTACAGGGGACATTAACCAAGGGAATATGTATAACAAATCAACAGGGAAGCCATTTATATGAACAACGATGCTTCCCTTGTCAGACCATGTGTGGGTACATATATGTGCTTATATACACGCATTCATACATGTGTGCATTCACGCACTCTGAGCAGTATTTTTCGTAACACTGTAAAAATCCTTGTCCTTTAGTGACAAAATTTACTGTGTATTAACTCTTACTTTCTAACAAACATAAGAAAACCATTTACCTTATTGACAAAATTTCTCAAAAACAGTCAGACCTGTTATCAATATTTTGGAATATCTCACTTGTCCTCAAAACTCATGTAAGAAAAGGGAGGTCTTTTCCCTGACTGATACAAGGTTTGGATCAAGACCTAAAGTTGTCTACCCAGCCCTTCTCTTTTTTCTAGTTTTGAAGAAACAGGCCATTTGAAAGAATGCTTCAAAAGCACATTTCCCCCAGTAATTCAGAAGACAATTTCAAACAATAAAAACAGAGAAAACATAGCTCATTGTACAAGTTAAATAATGTATAAACTTTTGAGTACATAGAGAAGTGGGAATCTGTCTCATATCTGGTCTTTGAAAGATTCACAGGAAATTGATTTAATTAAACCTCCGCTACTGGTGCAAATGTTTCTCTTTCTTCCCAAAGAGAAATAAAGTATTTTATTATTGTTGTTGACATAACACAGCAAAGCTTAACCAAGATTCTTGGTCTTCTCCTAAAAAGTTCCACAAACTAGCAAGACCAAAAATTATTACTGAAATACACAGTGATCATGCATTGTTGAATTGTTACCTACATGTACTATCAATGATTGCCACTTAACTTATCTCATTCATGGGGAAATTCATTAATATGCTAATTACCTGACTAGCAACCAGTGATGACTGACAACTTTACTTTAGCAGTACATGAAGAAGACATGACAATAAGAAGATTTTCTGTCAGAGTTCAAACAGAGAAGACACTGTGCTTGCAGCAGTACATACTTCTAGGGAAAGCAATTCATATTTGTGAAGGATCTCTAGGAACAGTTTTGCCATCTGCACCCAGAAATATATATTTTTTAATTAGCCACTCCAAAAACAATCAAGTTGGCTGAAGGGAGGGGGAAGGGAGACTTGTCAAAATGATGTATTTGTCCCTCACCACCTTTCAATGCTCTTATGCAAGTCTAATTTTCTTCCTAGCCAGCTCACCTCTCTGGCCTCCTTTTGTTTCATGTCCCATTTCCCATTCTCTTCTAACTTCTGAACTTTTGTTAGTTCGCTTTTAAGGAGAAAGGGGAAAGAAAAAACAACCCTTTCCTATTCATTTTTCCTGGATGGGGAGTAAGCAGAGACATGAATATGGCACTCTCATAATGACTTAACTAGGGCTTAATGAAATTTTCATCACAACCTGCTGTTCATTTTAATGGCCTTTGAAAGACAATAGAACAATGGCTAGAGGGAAGAAAAGATTTTCTGTTGCATGCATTTGCAAAGCCCAACATTCAGTTGCTCCCCCTCCTTTCTCTCCCAATCTCTTCACAAAGCTGTAGATCTTTTGTTTGTACTGTATATTTTCATTTCAGTAGAGCTGAGATAATGCACAAGCTCTGTAACCATTCTCATGTCTATCTGTGGCCTTTCCTTAATGGAGTCTGTGCAGCTTGTACAACCTCATACTCAACAAGAGTATTCATACATTGCCCAGAACCCTCTGCTCTTTCTTCTCTCCTATATAAAAGTCTGGCCTTCTCCCCAGCTCACTCCATGACACACATGACAGCATGGCTGCGTTTGCATCTCTATTTTCATTCCAGTATGCACGTTGTCCTAAAATTTTCTTGTAGTGTTGTCAATTCATGCTTCAACACTGAGATGGGCTCTGAGGGCCATGCTTTTAAACATTTGAAATAGATTTCTACAACAGGATAGGCGGGTGTAAATGAAAATTAAGTCTTTTCACTGTGCATTAGGGAATAAGGCTTAGTATGCTCACACAACATCCCAGTCCCCTGGAAATCTAGCCATAAATATTCATGCTGGGTACCTATGGAGGATATAGTACGAACTTCATCTTCCAGTCAGGGGTTTGACTCTGCCCTAAATAGGCGGGAATTGACAGTCTTACTTAAAGGAAGGCAGTTCTGTGGATTCTCAGAGGTGAGATGTTCAGTCTTAGTCTCCGCCCACAGAGCACAACTGGCATCATCATCAACAAAACATTCTCAATACATTCTCAATAACAATACATTCTCAAAACCAAACTGATTCTCCAGAGATGATACCTATTATGCCAAGGTTGAAACCTGCTGGCCAGACATAACACAGAGAAAGCCTATACTGTGTCTGTTTTCATAGCACCTGCACTACAGAAAATAGAGGATAGGACATGATAGGACATCCTCTAGAGAAAAGCTTTCAGGAATTCCAATTTAACTTCTTACCTTTCAAATAAGGACATGCCCACTAGGTAATTTTACAGAAACATTGACATTGCTGATAACTCTGCTTTTTGCTCCAGAAATGGGGAAAAGTAGAGCAGTGGTGTAAATGACCTCCAGGCTGTTAAAATTACAGTGTTCACTGTACCCATGTTGAGGGGGTTGCTGTGTCTATTGCAACTGTGACAAAAAAGACTGTTACGTCAGACAAAGGCTCTCATTTGGTAAAAGCTAAAAATGTTAGTGGTGATGGGGTATTGCTGAAATTTATCTCTAATGTAGACAAGAGCTATGCGTTCTTTACTTCGATTTTGCTAGCAAGAAAAAGCAAACGGAGCAGAAAATGGGAAAACTCAAAGTATACATATCCAAAGAATCTGACGAAAAGAAAACAAACCAGCAAATTTTGGCCAGTTTCCCAGGCCTTACCTTCTGGCTCATTTTTTATGAGCTCTTCCATTTTTCTTTGCTTAAGGGTGTCTACAACATCCGCAAGGCTCCCTTTGCGCCTTTCAGGGGTTCCCAGGGCAGTGCTGGACAATGATTCTCCACTCTGACGCCCACCTTCTTCTGCCTTCAAGGGTGAGGTAGATGAGTTGTGCGGGGCAAATGAAGACATCACTTTATTGCCATCAACTTCCTGAAAAGGGAGAAAAACAAGATGAAACATTTCTTTCTTTTCTTAAAGAAGAACAAAAATAAAGATGGAGAGAAAGAACAATCCTTTGTTCTTTGAGTTCATTGCTGTTTGTTCTTCTGTTGAAACCTTTAAAAAGACATGCAGTGCTTCAAAAGCACCCAGAACAAAGCCTATCCATAAAGCATAAACCAAGATTACAGGCTGAAGTGAACAAAGATCAGCTTGCAAGAGAGAAACATAAAATACAGTTTTTCCTAATTGAGAAGAAGTGTTGCACTCACAGGTTTCGTAATAACAATGGTATTGATTACCTTTAATTGTTTGTTCTTTTACAGCTTTCCTTTGGAAAAAATCTTCAGTTTTCACAAGGACCATTAATTTTCTGACTCTATAAAGTACTTAGTGCCTTGATGGCTAGCTGCCATAAGAAATGAAACAGTAATCAAATATTAAATGTCCCTCACTATACAACTTATTTTAACTCACAGTTCAAGTAGTTCTCCCATCTATAAAGATGAAGCAATTGTTTTCTGTTTTCTAATTCTCTTTCTATTCTTCTCTTCTGTCTTATACCCTCATTTCTTGTAGGGACAATATTTTTCACAAAGGTGGTCCTAATGACTTTCACTGGCAGCACAATGGCAAAACTCTGTGACTTCCCAGAACATACCTACAATCCTCCTCACATGAGAGTCCATAGAGGTCTACTCATTAATTTTAATGGAAACCAAAACTGGCTCCAGCATCTTCAAACTTGCCTTCATTAATGTGAGAGCCTTCTCCTCCACGCCTCCTCCAACATAAAGCAATGTTCTCTGCATATATTCCTTTCCCCTTTTATGTCTCTTTTATACCCTGCCCTTCTCTACACATCTCTGAACCCCCTTTTTTTCTCTGCTAACTTATGCCATCTATACCTTGCAAAAACAATGTCTCTGAACAAAGCTTGCTACAGAGCAACATAGACTGAAAAATATAATGCTGCAAACATGAACAGTTTTCATCTTGGTGAGATTCTCCAGAGTTTTTTTTTCCTTTTTCATTATCCTATTTCCTTACATCATTGTATTTCAGGTGTTTAATGAATGTTATTTCTAAAAAAGCCACTGGACCATCTTGTGATCTGAGTTACAAACTTAGTTGAAAAAGTCTTAATTTTTAAATTGTTTTCATTTTATAGGGTATGAAAGTGACACATATTCTGGTTTTAGTGATTTGTGTTACAATTTTATCATTTTTTTCTGAGTAATTTCTGGTGTCTCTGGTTTAATAAACTCCAATATTTCAGAAAAAGAAAGTGTATTTTCATAAACAGAACACAAACGGCTAAAAAATATCTCAATAAAATTTGAATAAAGCAACACGGGCATTATAAGGTAAAGAACGTATTTGTTTTTACAGGCTAGTTCATTTTGGCTTAAAGATTACCTTTGGTTAAGAAAACTTTTAATGTGAACAGTTTTGAGCAGCTTGAATGTGTTATAGTAGTGAATAAATTCCCTAACAGAATCGGATTTAACTGAGATTACAATCTGGGCCATCATATGCCCCAAAAGCCAAGCCCAGTGATGTTAATGAGAGACTTTTTACTGACGTCAATGAGCTTTTGACCAAGCCCTAAAAAATTTTCCAACTCTAGTCAACAGAAATGCTCCTTTATTTTTCTTGCAACTCCCTCCATTTTTGTTCTGTACTTGGAAAATTACTAGTTGCTAACAACGGATGTAAAAAACGAGTTGGAACTGCATGTAATTTTTTCCACATATATAGAGCTAAACAAACTGGTTTTCAACACTGATCTAGATAAACAAAATTGTTAACTTCAGCATCGGTTCAGATTTAATCTAACATTCAAACCCGTTATCACCAAGTGGCATTTTTTTTTCCTACAGACAAGACCAAAAGAGGAAATATCTTGAAAGCTGCTTTCTTATTCACACTTGGAAGACAGATAAGCCAAATACCATCCTTAGTTACAGTTCTTAAATCCACCTATACCATCAATTATGTATAGGAATAAGTATCATTCCTAATTTTACTAGGAACTAGTTTCTGGTTTTTATTCTGAAGTGGGTCCCAAAGACACTCACTTGTGTTTCTGCATATGTCACACTCTGGTCACATACACAAAGTACTTGCAATGGCTGCCTAAACCTTAGGAATCATCACTGCTGTTTCCATGTACATTTTGGCTACATGGAAGTGTTTTTATATGTACAAATGTATCCCGAGTATAAAACAAGTTTGTCAGAAGAGAAGAAGCATAAGAACACAAGGATTGAATGATATGTAATGTAGTATAAAGTGATTTTCAAAACCACAACTTGCTTGTTACTGAAATGGACCCCACAAGTATTTTCAGAACTACTAAAATCTTCCTGCTTCTTGGAATTGTGAGCAGGAAAGGACAAGAGAGTATTTTGTGGATGAAGCATCATGAAAGGTCTCTGGACACTTAATTACTAGTTCTTTCAAATGTTCTCTGTAACCATGGGAAAAGTCATTTTTGTTTCTGCATTTCCATTTCCTACCTGTAAAACAGGCACAAAAGAAGCAATTTTTCATATTGTAAAGGTCCTGGAATGATAAACTCATTAATAACACAGAAATGCCCTGATACTACAACGTTGACTAAAAGCATTTATATAGCACCACAGTTTAGATGACTTCATAGCTAGACAAAAAAGCAAAGTGTTCTACACAGATATTGTACAAGATAAATTATGTACTAAAATATATATTTAACTAATCATGCCCCAAACAAAAATGTTTCTTTAGACTGCTCTTGTGAGGTGTACATGTATGCAGTGTTTGCATATCACATACATGGGCTATTTATACACTTGTGGGGTTTAAGATACACTCCACTTAATCAAAACACATATACAGTAGGGGAACAGCTGCAATCACATCTCAGTGGGCTAAATTACAGTATGCCAGTGAATTATTCATTCAAAAAGATCTGTAGCAATCACACATTCACTGCGTGATTTGCAATCTAAGAGGAATCCTCTCCTTTCCATACCAGCGGATGATCAGCTAGTGCTGTTGATGAGAGTTCAACGTGTATCCTCTAGCACACCAGCTCGAGAGGCTGTCTTCCCCACTTGTCCATGATCTTTTTATTCTGTCATTCAGAACAACCACCTGAAACGCTCAACTGTTATCTTGGCTTTCACTTTATGTCCCTCTCTTTCATTTCACTCTTTCTTAAGCCATTACTGGGGAAAGTGAAAAAGAACTTTCAATGGTTCTGGATTTTTACTTCTACTATGTAAAAGAAAGGATACTACCACATAAAAGCCACTCATGCCAATGACTGTATAAAGCTAAAAATCTTCTAGCAAGAAAAATCCTCTGGTATTACATACAAGAGTTTAACTATCCCCTTGAAAACAGTCACAGAAATCCTTAACAGGAAAAAACATATGTCAGCACAATAGTTTAAAATTAATCACCTGAGAAGAAAGTTCCCTCCCAGCAAGTGAGATTTAGGAGGTTCCTTTTTTGAAAGGACAAATTCACATGACTTTTTTCAGTTAACTGAGAGAAAAGCCACAACACTGTAAAGAGTGGTATTAAAGAACCTAAATAGCTACTACTGACATTTTAAAATGAAGTCCATCAAGCCACGCACAAGACCTCTCTCAGTTGCCCAAACAGTGGAAAAACAGACAGTCCTTTACCAGAGAACGGTCTCTCTCTGCTGTGTAACCATTTCACCTGTTCAAGTTTGATTACATTCCAGCCTCTGGCACTGTTAATCCTGGTAATAGTTTTATGCAGTTAGCAGCTGCTTCACGGATGGGGCTCTATTGTTCATTTGCATTGCGAATTGCTCTGCTAATGTGCGCTGACACAACATTTCATGGACTCTGAGCTGGGACTGTACTCACCAACACCTGATGCTGCTGCTTCTTGCTTTTCCCACTTCAGAAAGGCAGACAAGGACCTACACAGATCCTGCTGAATCCAACACCCTAGGGCCTTCTTTCCTCCCCACCAAAGGCAACAAAAGAAGGACCGGCCCACGTTCTGTGTCTTCTGCTTCTGTTCCAAGCTAGAATCCACAGGAAGACTTGTTCATTTACAAGAAAGTGGCCTCTCTATTGCCAAACAGCTTTCCACCTATGGAGGAAATACCTCTTCCAAGGTTTAATGATAAAACAGGCTTCTGCCCTTTCAGGATGAGGTCAATAATCTTCCTTTGTTAATCTTGGGCAAGCTTTACTTAATCTAGCCCCCTTGTCACCTTTGTGATTGACAGGAAAAGTCATGTCACTGGACAATGGACTTATCCCCACTGAGCAATACCTTTTTTAAAGATTACACAATGTCACCCTTGCTCTCATAAAAAGCGCAAACATTCAGTAGTTAAAAGAAACTATTCATTCCAACTGCACCTTTCAAATTGTCTCCCTCCATTTCCAGGGTCCAAATGAGGCCTATTTCAGTTCTACAGAGGGACAGTGAAAAGTGTAATGAAAAGAACCTGCTTGTACTTGGTGAGATTTCTAAAATATTTCTTAGTGCTCTAAATAGATTTCATCATCTTCTTCTTCATCTAGAGATGCACACTATTTGTATCTGCAATTAAACTTAGACAGAAAACTTTGTTTCTGTGACATTAAAACTTTGTCCCAAACCAACCATAATTGAAGCAGAAGAAAATTCAGAACTAAGTCTGAAACTGTTAATTACCACCATATGGTATGCAAGGAGGCTGCATCTGCAGCAAAAAAAAAATTATTATGAGAATCAAGCTTCTGGCTTTGCAGCCAAAAACACCTGGAATAAAATACTTGTGTCTTTAAAACAGGCACTGATACTGTCTGATTTTAAGAAGCCTGTGATCCTAAAAGCAACCTAACAGGTTCTTTTTTTCAAAGCTGGAATTTTGCCCATACTTTGCTCTTTTAGAATGTGTAAAGAAGACACGAAAGCAAATTTTTTGCTCTGCTTTCTACATTACACATCTAGGGCTATCTATTTTATAGTCTCCATAGTGACCAGGAAGCTGGTAACCGTATGATATAAGACATAATCAAAAAACAGAATACTTCACACTTTGGAAGATCAAATGATTCTTAAGCAGTTTAGTACTGTTTGCTATTTATTTTTATTTATTTTACCTAATAAATGTTTAGGGAATTAATATCTATGCCTAAGATTCAACAGCATAGCTACTTCAAGTGAAAATATGAAAGTTATAAAAACACTTCTAATGCCCACAGGAGGTCCACTAGCAATTATGAGGAAAACCAAATTTGACATTTCCAATATTTTTTAAGGTTTAAAAGAAAACACACAGACAGTATTTGCAAAGCAACAATGATATTTTATTTTTTCTTAACCTTCCATTTACAATCTTTGCCTTAATTAATGTAATTAACTTACTTCAGGAGTGTAAGTGTCATGCACTTTCAATGAGAATCATATCTTCAAATCACATAAGTGATTTGAAAAATTCTCTCCTTTTACATTCTACGTCACAGGGGCTGTAGGGCAGATATTACCATAAACCTGTATGGTTTATGGTGGCTGTCAAGCTAGCACCTTCAGCAAGATGAAATGCATATTCCACAAGGCTTCCCAATGGACACAGTTCTTTTTACACTGCAGATTTTCTTCACTTCTATCTTACATTTAGATAGGTCTCCTTCATGGAGCAAAGCTGTTAATCAGTGATGGAAAGAAATAATCCCAAGAAAATTTAACAGAAACGATAAAGGATACAGTGAGAAAAAAAGAAAGACTACGTAGAAGGGCATGGGGGGTTGGGGGAGAAGTGGAATAGGATAAATATACTGTTAGGAAGTAAGAACTGACAAGAACACATAATCCAAGGAGGGATAAAAAAGACGTCAAAGCATGTCACGTAAACAAACCTAGAAAGATGTACCTCCACAGGTTCTGCAATTAGATCCATGCAAACCAACAGCTATTCTTATACAGATTTATTTTTTTTTCCAGACTGTGATTTTAATGATGAGAAGGCACTGAAATAGAATGAAGAGTTGGATGAATGGACCTGAAGATTCAGATGAACAGGTCATCATGGCAGAGAACTAAGAATTTTACTTGAATTAGGTGAATTAAACAGAGCAAATACAGATGCACATTTTTTTCTGCTTACTATGATCATGCCACAGCCAAGTGAAATACATTCAAGTCAAGTATTGTTTTGGCTTTGTTGAAATAATATATGTGGGACTCCATGATTTGTATTTTGGCAGTATTACCAATTATCAGACTTCGAGAATACTGATCACATCTAGCTTTCCCTCTGAGATGTTAATACTTCACTTGGTACTGGATTTATTTTTTTTTGGCAATCATTATTATCTCTTGTCCTTCAAGTTACATTTATTTGATGTCAAGTGCTGTATCTAATTAATGACCTCTTTTTTGATGAAGTAGAAGATATACTGGAAGATATTTCAATGAGAAGACTAACAGGTATTTCCAGTGTTTGACATCTATGAACCTTGTTGAAAATGATTTGAAGCTCAAAAAGACGACCATCTGCTCTATGACCTCTGCTAGATTAGACACTTTCCTTTCTCCTACCTTTTTCCTCCATATGTAAAACTGAGACAGTAATAAACATTTCCTGCAGCTTAGGGTATTTTATGTAATTGATGTAAAAAGCCCAGAGATTATTGGATAAAAGCCTCATAGCAGTTGTATTTTCATTTTTATTGATGCAATAAACAGTCAGCTCTTAACATTACTCTGTGGTGCGCTACAGCCCAATCACCCGAACCTGGAAATTGGGAACTCCCTCATATATCAAGCACCACCCCACAATAGCTGACAATAACACTGAAACGTACTTTTTATTTCTTCCAAATACCATGATACCCAGACAGGTGTTGTAACTGCACAAACAAGAGAAAATTTCAAGCACTTCCTGGGTTTGGAGATGAGTTGTAAGAAACTGTTCAGTTGCATTCACACAAAAGGAATAAGTTATAATCCATTTTGCATTGATTTCTAACTTTATCCTCTGAGATTCACAGAACATAGGAGCAGATTTTTCAAGGATTTAAAGTATCTAAAGATATAAGGAGGTGCCTCGTGGGATTTTTGAAAATGCGCAATACTGTATATTCATTTAATTCCCACTGATTTCATTATAGCTCCCTGGAAAATACAGAGTTGGAACCAGCACAGTGTGACTGGCTGACTCTCTGTGCTTCTTCAACAGACCATTATCAGACTATCTACAGTACAGAGCACAATCTGATAACTGATACTTTAAGACAAACATTTCTTCTCCTCTGGCTGTTCTGCATTCCAGCCCATCCCCAAACACACAGAACAAGTTTAGTATTTCTTACTGCTTACCCCACCATTTCTACTTGATATATTACAAGTCCAAGAATTATATGCAAACTGTGGATCTGTCTGTAGTAAAAAATACATGAAAAAACGTTGTCAGTGAGATTTTAGAACCTTTTTAAGGTTAATGTCTAAATATTTTTTTAAAAAAAATATTTTATTTGGTGCTGCAGATTTTGGTTTTATTTTTAGCCCACCTCTTTGTCCCACTTTTTGAAATGAAGTGTTCCCTGTAAATAAAAGTAAATTGCAACTCTTTCCACAGAGTCGAGATATTAAATGTAGTAAAATAGTAACAACTACTTTGTACTGGGCAAATGTGGTTAGTGACATAATTCTTGACATCCATCCTCAGATCAGACCTCTCCTACTGCTTCTTTCTCCAGCAAAACACATTTTAAGAATGTATTGTAGGATTACATCTATTTGCTCTCAAAATACTTAACAAACAAAACTGGTATTTTGAGAACTCCTAATATGTTAGCTATAACCTGCAAAAACAAAGAACATATTGTACTATAACAGCCTTGTTATCTTCATGCTAGCAATCTTCATGCTAGTAATCTTCATGCTTAAAAATAATAAATAAAACTGCAAAAGCGCTTTAAAGACTTTTATGATCTCTTCCCTGGGGGACTAAAGATCACCCTTAAGACCTTGCTAAACAAAAAATAAGACTACTTATCAAAACAGCTTGGTAGAGTCTTCAGCATACATTAAATCCTTCTAATAGTTTGGAAATCATGCAGTATAAAACGATTATCTTTGTAAAAACACAAGCTTACTAACCGCAGACAACAACTCTGGTTCTGTAGGTGTAATAAAACCTACGCTGAGCGTCAATTTCATCACTGGCTTTCTTACTATGAAACAAGCCCATTGCTAGTGTTAACTCCTCAAAAGAATGGGAGAGGACTGTCTGAACAGAATTTAGTGATACAATAAAACGAATGCCATAGGCTAGCAATGGCTCCAGGGCTGTTCCCAGTTACCTAGCTTTCATATTGTGATTCAGCACAGTTTTCAGATGGGAAAGGGGTGGAAGATCACCTCATCTGTTTTCTGGTAGCCTACAAATAATCATACCAAAACAGACACTTCACCTGACTCCTTTGTCTGGGTGGCTTAGAGTAAAGACAAGCCATGTAAGACTTGGTCAAAACTGCATCCTCTCTGTTGAGGACTATTTGAAGGACATCTTGTCTGGAGAGAAGCCTGCAAAAGAAAAGAAGTTATCTTGCACCCATAAGGGCACATGCTCACATTCATACCAAGGCAGTGTGATTCTGACAAGTATCTAACACAGATGTGCAACAAACCAGCACACTCTGCCTTCTAGTGTGGTCCCCGTTGTTTCATTTGGGCTAGTAAATTGTCTCAAGACAGTGAGGTTTCCCATTGCATCTACAAATATTCTACATAGTAAAAAACTCCTCATTGCTTTGAAACGTTGCCTCATATTTGCTTCCTTTCAGCCAAAAACTCTTCTTACACAGCAGCTTCTTCCAGCACTCTAAACTTTTCCTCTTCCATCTTAGAGCCTATACCATCCACATCTTTTTGGGCAGTTAGCATATATTTACTTTGTTACTACTGGCCCATGTTTAGCCTTTCCTCTTTCAGCCTTCCCTCACAAATCAGCTCCTACAACTCTAATCATTTGTTGGTCGCATCTGAAATCGCTCCAATTTGCTGACTTCTCTAACGTGGCCAGAATTGAACACATTATTTCACGTGTAATCTTAGCAGAATTACGAGGAGAAGGACAATGACCTCCTCGTTACAGCCTTTTCTGCTGCCTTGCTGCATGACAAGCTCATATCTAATTTGTTTTAACACACCTAAATCTTTTTCAGCATTACTGTTTTCTAAGTGCCTTACTCCCATTGATTATCTGTGTTTTGGATTACTTTATCCAGCTGTATCAGTTTGTAATTTTACATTTTATTATTTCCTGCCATGCAGTCTTCCCTTGATTCCTTTGATATTCTGATTCTATTCTCTCTGCTGCACCACTGGCAACTTTAATGAGCATATTGTAATTCACTTGTTCAAACTTCTATAACAATCTATTTATTTGTCCATATTTCTAAAACTGCTACAGGCGCTCACTGTCCTGTGAATCCCACACCAAGAACCAGACAGCTTCCAGCAGGCAAAGGACTACCATACCCATATTCCTTTCAGTCCGTATCTTTTTCCAGCCACCTCAGAATAGCACAAGAAACAGACATTGCTACATAACTTGGAGGCTCTGACAGGCCAGGGTAAGCAAAAAGGTACAATAATGGAGGACACTTGTGTGGAGTATAGTGTCCTGGGAATTTTTTTCTCATTTCTGCTGAAGGAATTCCTCTGACATTGTGGCTTCTCAAAGAAAGTACCCATCATTTTCTGACATTCAGTATATCTGCCTCTTTCTACTAGTTAAAATCATATTGTACAATATAATTCTACCCTCCTTTCATGCGTCAAACTTAACGCATCACTATTTTCCTTTTTTAATAGTTACTTTACCTGGAACATTCAGATGAGAACCATGAAACACTGTGTGAAGGAGGCACCTCACAATGCATGCATATTTATGGACTGAATTTCCTGCAACGTCCAATAATCAGCTCTTATGGGACTATTTCTTCTTTATACTTTTTGAAGATGCTAGCCCATACATTTAATATCAGGAATCTTGCACATACCCTACATGAAGGGTGGGTGTGTGGCCAAATCCACTACACAGTTTAAATAATCATGTCGTGCTTTATATATATTGTATATTGCCCATGAGCCTTCTCATTTCACATCTATTTATCTACTTTTACTGTGCATTTGTTCTCCTGCTTTTCAAAAAATTACAACTGGACTTACAGGATGCTAACTGTCTTTGCCTCCATAGAGATTAGTATCACTTTATTTCTTTTCTGAAAGCAATCTTCTGGAAGTTCGCATTTTCTAGAAGGGCTAGAAAATATTATTAAAATGGAACAGCTACTTCAGAAATCGTCCTATTGTCTCCAGTGGAGTTAACAGTATCATCATTTAGAATATGGATTTTTCAAAATGAATTCTCTTGGTTCAGAAATATGTTTGTCCCGTTAGTTTATATTTGAAATGCCTATCATCTCACATGTGGGACTCATGGATCTGCTTTTATCCAAGTTCTCTATTCTTTTACCTTCTTTTTATAGACCTCACCAGTTATTTTCTGTCTACTACTTAGTCTCCTACACTTCTTCAGTAATGGCTACACAAACAATAATTTATAGGATTTTTCCAAGCAGTAACTTTTTTCATCCTTTGTAACAGTTATTAATAGACATATTTTCCCTCTGAAATTTGTTTCACCTGCTCTTCTCTTTATGTCTTTTATAGCTTGATTTCTTCTATCAATGACTACAATTTTAGTGAAACAGAATTTGGAATTCTGGTATAAATCAAAGTAGTTTTCCCAACTTTGGAGGAAATATTGCACAGGAAATAATAAAAAAAGAAAATAAATATATATATTTGGTGTTTATCAACACAGAATACATACATTCTCAGAAAATCAGTTCCACAGAACATGTCTTGAGAGTAGGAATCAATCTTATTCGGATCTTACGCACTTCAAACAGAGGACAGTGTTTGAGCAGAGAATGCCAAATATATCAGAATAATTAAAAAAAATAAGACAGAATTCAATCCACATAACACTGATACATAACTGTAATATGCGTTACAGGTACTCAAAAATTTGTTAATTGATCTGCACAAAATCCCTTTGTGAAATTACACATAGGGCAAATTAGGAAATGGCATGAACTGCCTTGCCAGGTTCCAAAGCAAGGTCATGGCAGAGCACATTCAGCATCCAAGGGTTATCGCGAACCAATTCTCTGTTCACTCTTCTGGTTCCTAATACACCTCAAATGCTAACATTATGTTCTGATCAGGGAAGCTGCATGATGTCATTTTATCATTTAAGTCCCATTCTAAAGCTCATTCAAGCAGAGGTTAAACAAGGTTTTAAATGCACATAGACCTTGCACACAGAAGCCAGTTTAGACTGTAGCTGAGCGATGCAAAAAACCCACTAAATTATAATTTATGACAGATTCACAGTTGTTCTCACTCTGCAGATCAGTTATTCATTTTTCTGTTCCTTTAAACTGCAGTCAGTAGCACACACTGCCTACTAGGAAGAGACCTTTGTGATAAGATGATATCAAGGGATGTTGTGACACTCCTGATTAAGAATTACACAGTAAGCAAACTGTACAGAAATGCTAATTTTCCTCCCCTTTCTCATCACTTACATAAATTACTCTGAGTAATACAAGTGATCTTTTTTGCTTTAAGGCAGTTAATCCTCATTCTTTTATGCCATTTTTAAAAAAGAAATCATATTCTTGTAGCTGATTAAGTCCACTAAATATTTTCCTTAATAATTAATTTTGTGCACTGTTGTATTGCATGTTCATAAACAAACAAAAAAACCCCAAAGAACATCTACTCTTCTACATCATAGCCAACCATCCATCATCAACAGAGGATGAATAACTTTTGCTGGAAATAGCCTTTCTTGTCCAAGCTTCTCTCCGAATCACTGATTTCTGAGTATTCCCTGTAGTTTTCAGTCATCATGAAGTGATGCTGAAAAACCCACAGAATTGCCCAACCCAAGTAAGACAGACACAATTTTCCCCACTTTCATTGGAAAGAATGTAAGTCTACTTTGTGACAAGGAAGTACTGGTTGACTAATAGAGCAAGGTTTTACAAAATCTGTCTTTTTCTGACCTTAAATTTATCAAAAGCGAGTCTCAGGATGTGACCCAGCCAGGTATCACTGTACCTACCAGGACTGAGCTGATGTACAGAAGGTTTCTAACAAAAAGTTCCCTGCAATTCATTCATTATACTTAGCAACATCAAACAGGGAAAAATAATTAAAAAGCTCCTGTTGAGCACCTAGAGACCTTGAGCACAGATGGGGGTAAACACAAAGACAGGGTATTTGGTTATAAGAGTCACACTTCATCTTTTTAGACATATATATATTCATACACATTAAAAGAAATTACAGTGCATTTTGGGGGTTTTCTTATTTTCTTCCTTCCTTCTATTCTGGTCTATGAGTGCCTACACTTACAGTATACATATTTAAATGTACTCAAAAGAGTCACATAAAATTTCTTAAGTTTTTTTAATCTTCAGATATACTCATATGTGGAGACTACATATTTAAAAAATAAATGGCCTGAATAAATTCAGTTTTCTGAAGAGTGAAAATCACATGCAAATGACATTATAAACAGGAACTATGCTGGAGCTTATTTTTACTGTATGACGTACAAGAGGCAAAAGGTAGTTTCTGACAGTAAGACCAGTCCATCTGAAAGGCCCCAGTCTTCCTTACAGTATTTTTTGGATACAGTATCTACTGGAGGTTGCACTTACACATTTATATAAAGCTCTTCTCAACACACTTTGGCATTACATTTCTGTTACTCAAATGTTACATAGTGTCTCACAACTTAAGGTCAAATAAACTTTTAAAAATAGAGAGCAGAAAGAAGATGTTACAATGACATTCTGTTGCAACATCTGATATGCCTGACCACTGATTGCTTTCTGGAGTAGTTATAACGTAGTACATCATAGTCATGTTCATGGCTATTAATACTAGCAATAGTTATAACTATTTGGTTTCTCTCCTCAGTATCACGCACTAATTGGGAAGCACATCTGTGCCGTTGAAAGAAATGTAAGGTACTTCCTTCCTTCCATCCAGGCCTTATGTAAAATAAAGTAAAAAAAAATTGGAAGGAGCACATACATACATACTCTGCCACCTGCCCTGTGTTTCATCCTGGTTTTATACATCTTTTATCATGACATCATTTTTCACTGATTATTTAGGAATAGGTTCATAAAATAAGGAAGTCTTTACACTGTATGTTCAAAATCACCTCAAGTCTATACAAATCAAGATACTGTTACTACATAAGGAGTTAGTAATGTGAAAATATTAGATGATCTATAAATCACAGGTACCCCAAACAACCAAAACATCATCTTCAAAGGAGAAAACCTGGGATTATGAAGGCCCATAAAACAGAACAGGGATGCACAGTTATTTTTCAGTGACTAAATGGAGAACTTCTGAGGACTGTCTAAACAACATCCTTTTGTAAACATTTTTCCATTAAGATATTAATTATCAGCCTGCTTCTCCCAACTTCAGCACATATTTATTCTCCAGAGAAGCTGGCCAGAACATTGAACAATTAGCAGGAGTTTCAGAAGATCTCCATCAGCAAATTGCATTTACCTCCACAGATTTTTTTCAGTGAAAATTGGATCGCTTGTTCAGAAGACTAAACTGTTCTGGAAATCTCACTTCCAGAAGACATTTTATTTTATTTTAAGCCTTTGTGTGCAAGTTTATTAATTTTTGTCGCAGCTATTACTCATCTAAATAAAAAGTAGAACTTTTTTCCTTGGAAGTAACAGAATGACTTTTAGTACCAGAGAGGTCAGCTTATGCACAGCTGTGAAAAGTCCTCAAATAACTAGTGGTTTGTCTTAGGGTTTACTCTTTTGCTTAAGCACTGATGAAAAGAAACACTCTCTTAGAATATCCAGTGAAGTTACTAATGAAAATAAACTGGAAAATAGACAGCAACAAACATCTTTGGGAACTGCTTGCCGTTCTTGAGACTGCAAGGGTTGCGCTAATTTGAGATTGGCACCAATTAATAGAAGTTTACATGGAAGCTTCTGTTCTGCTTCTGTAACAGGTGAACCTCCAACAATGTATGGGGATAAGCAGAACACTGGCTTTAAAATACCGTATTTAGTCAACATATTTGCTCACCATGTATTTTCTGAGTCATGTCTATCTGCTTGCTTTATTGACGACATTTTTTTACCTGACATTAGCACTAAAGAGTCAATACAGCTACAAAAGAAGCAACTGGACTCTGCTTTGCAGACATATCATCAACAAAATAGTCAGTTAAGTACCATTTGCAAAAATGTTTATTACTAGGATGACGTGAGGCAAAAAAACCTGCAGCTTTATTTGCAAACCGCATGTTAAGTTGTAGCATTATGGGCAATTAATAAAAATATCATATTTTTATGCAACTAAATTTGACCTCTAAAGCCACAGCAAGATAGGAGACATAGGGTCCTTTAATGTAATTTTTAGTCATTTATCTGACTATAACCACACTTTAAAGTGTTAAGGTCAGCTGGTCATGAAGCATGAGCTACACTTCTGACTAGCATGCACCACATTTGACTTGAGAGTAAATAAGGGACTGACACTCCATTAACCTTCACAAGTACAATTATTTATCAAAACAGTTCAAAAGACTACCCGACAAAGAACTGATAAATCTGGAAGAGAAAAACGAAACTGTAGCAGAACAAACTGATCCTTTGCCAGTGATGAAGAGCTACTTCCTACCACAATTCCTGGAGCAAGTCCTCCAGTCAGTTTTCTAACACAGCCAGCCATTTTAAAGGACTGTCCCTTAATTCGTATTGGCTTTGACAAAATCTCAAGAGCTTTTTTGTTCTTTTTTTTTCATCTTCTCACTTGGAAATAATAATATTGCTAATATCCTGTATTTACAGGAATCTTCAAAGCCTTTCCTCAGAAACACATGGAGAAAATTCAAAAGAGTTCTGACATATTTGGTCATATCTACTCTTTTTTCCTTTCAGTTTCAGCACAAGGACCCTGACTGTTCACAATATTTCTATTAGGTGAGCTGATCATCATCTTCCTATGACCACATAAACTTTGTTTTATTACAGGACCTATAGTTGTTTATAACCATTTGGTCTTCAAATTTTATTAATTCTGTACAATTTCTATAATATCCTTATGTTGTGAAATTCTAGCCAAATCCTTCACTCAAGCATGAGGTTGAGCTGTTCATCAGCAGCTGTCACCTACCACCAATTACTATGACTTTTTCACTGCAATAGCACTCTGTGCTTCCAAAGAAGGGGAATTTTGCTCCAAAATTTTCCACCAAAAAGTGTCAAGAAGGGGAGTGGTAAGAAAAGGGCTTCACCGCATGAAGATTAACTCATCATCAACTGGAAATCTCATCAGTCATTGCCATCTTGTCTTGCACATTGGTTTTCCTTTGGCAGTATAGCACACCCCTTTATTCCACCGTACCCTAGACCAATCTCCAGCCTCTCTCAGATGAACAGATGGGAAGAAAACACTAAGTATCACCACTGCAGTTGTGGTTACCACAGTAGAGCTTCAAAAGAAGCAGTGGTATGCTGCAAATCAACTCTATTCCTAGTCTTTGCTGTCCCTTTAAGATGAGTACTTATTTCACTGCTTTGTAAATTGCATCAAGTTCTGTGCGCACAAATAGCTATGATTTCCAGATGGTTCATTCATACACCTTCATTCTGGTGGCCACAAGAAAAAAAAAAATCAAAATGGGGAGAAGGTATAGTTTTAAGGGGCATGTGGCTTTTCTCTTATCAAGTAGCTCAAACTACAGCAAACCAATAGGAAGGTCAACTTCTATTAAGTGTCTTCTAATAAAGTGGGAAGATGAACTTGATAACTCCCTTTAACAGAGGATTTATTAAATCCATAAAGTGCAGAAAAGCACAACCCTCGTTATATCAGTTACCTTTTTTCAGCTTGTACAAACAGTGGATTCCTTAATGATCATAAAAGGAAATGTATTTTGATTTTACATCTGTTGCACACTTCATCTTGTGCATATAAAAATAATTATGTTCAGAGGACTGAATACTTTTTAAACATGACTTTTAAATGTGAGATAATTGATACCATGAGGTCTGATGTTTACTTTTTCCCATTAACTTCCAGATCAAGTGTCTTAAATTTAAAAGATTTCCTCCCTGCCAACTCCTTGTCTTGGAAACTCACTCTAGGACCTGAGACACAGTGCTGCTGCTTCTTCCTCCCTGTAGAAGACCCTGTAGTCAGACTTCACCGGCAATTCTTTTGATACGCAAGAGGCACTATAATTCATTTTGCTCTTCCACAGATATTCAGGGCACTGCAAAGCTAAGCAGCCCCAAAACTTGCCTTCTGCCAGTGAACCTAAGCAGAAGACAGTGGCAAACAAACCCTTCCTGCCATTCAAAAATTAAACCACAGTTAAAGTACACAGACTAGTATCAGAGAGGATTTAACTGCAAGTTAATTGAACAAAACTACTCGGCACCATTTACGAAACCATGATGGAGCCACCTTGAGTCTGTTTTTACTTGGAATTAGAGTCTTCCAGTAGCATCTCAGATGCACCCACCGTAGACAACATTGTCATTAAGACAAAATAATCTGTTGTTAAGCAGGAAACATAGCTGTTATAACGCAAATGTTTCCACTACTAATAGTTTCCAGGAAGCAGGGAAACAGTAATTTTTTTTCAGAAAAATATGGTGGAGACAAGAACTCTACATATTGAAAGATAAGTTTGGGAAGAGGGGGATGTGCTATCAGTCTTCAAATAAAAAACCTTTGCTGAAAAAAAGGAACTACATTTCTCTTGCTGCAGTGGCTAGGACAAGTATTAATGAGCTAAAACCAAAGCAGAAAAGACTTGTGTTACACATTAGGAATAAATTTCTAACGGTAAAGACAGAAATACTCCAGTATGGATAGAAGGCTGGTAGGTTGTAAGTCTCCTGCACTGAGAAACTTCAGGAAGTTAGACTATTATTTGACAGGAATGACATTGGTACAGCTGATGCCTGGATTGAATCTGGGACTGGATGACCTCTTACAATCCCTCTCAGCCCTACAATTCCATAAAGCACAGGGTTCACATACATTGAGAAATAGATGGGCTCATTCAGAAGGAGCTCTATAGATCTGTGAGGGACTTACTCGCTAAGCTGGATCAGGGTTTTTTGGTTTTGTTTTGCTTTTTTTTAATTTTTTTTTTCAAATAAATCAATAGGCTTGGGCCATTTTCCAAAGATGTGATTTGCTAAGTTTCAAGCCAAACCTCTCAAGCTTTACTCATGAGATAAGTGCTAAACAATGAGCCAGATTCATCAAAGCTTTATAGACTTACTTAAAAGAAAAAGAAACTGATTCAGCCAACTCATTTCAAGCCAAATCAGGCAGTTGAAAATCTATTCCTGAGATTTGGAAAATCTGTCTTTTTTTGAATTATTTTAAAAATATGTTTCAAAAGTCCATCTTTTACAGGGGCCTCAGGCAACTCTGTCAAGAACCTGTTTTTTTCCAGTCTGATTAGGCACAGTATATTTCTCATGCCTACAGGAGATTGTTAAAGTATGTGTATTTGTGTGTATACATATATATATATATACACCTACATATTTTTACTTCCACACTTACATATATATATATATATATATAACATAAGGATTCAGAAATTTTCTGTCAAAGGTTTGGTAATTAAAGCGCTGGGCTTGTTTTTCAAAAAGATTAATAATGAACTTCCTTCTTTACTAAAAGGAAGAAAAAAAAAAAATCAATGGTAGTGCTGGACACCAATGTCCTCTATTAATGCACAAAGCTAAAGACCTGCTCCCAGGCAGGTTTATGAGCCCTAGCACAAAAAATCCACAATGCTTATTACTGCCCCTTAGAATACTTCCTAGGGGGTGGTTAATTCCATGCTTCTTCAGCTCTTGGTATCTCTTCCAAGAAGTGTAACATCTGGGCCAAACGAGCTAGTTTTTGTGTACACCCTACAAAAAGCCTACAAGAAGCACTAAGTGTTTCAAACAAGCCATCAAATAATTATTACTAGGAGAGAGGAGGACATCATCCTGGTGTTACCTAACCAGAATGGGCCACGGCGTTGACTGTGAATGAGAGGAAGCATGGACTGCCAGGCTCTGCACAGCAACACAGTTTCTAGCCTCCCACATCTGACTGTTGAGCTGGAGAAAACCTGAGCGAAAATACTGTGCTGGGAAAAGTGCTGTGCTAGGAACGTATCAATTTTGATGTAGAAGCAGAGAAAAGGCCTCCATACTCTTCTTCCCATACATCTTACAAATTGACCAGCACACTCCCTTTTAGCTTCTGAAAGTTGTTGGTACTGTAGGGATGGGCACAGACTTAGCACTGCAGACCATTAGGTAGTTGCCCTTCTAGCCCAAAACAAAGCATTTACTGTAAATGTATATGTCAAAGCAATCAGAAGAAGTTCAAAACCTTGCCATGCTTTCTTTTTCCATTTTGTTCTTTTCAAGGAAATGATTTCTTCCAAGAACACGGAAAGACCATGTGACTTTGAACTGGAAAACCTGAAAGATCAGTGAGCATACCTGCTAATGAGCAACTTGCTATTGAAATGAGCTCATTAGCTTTCATTTTTGCTGGCTGCTGATTGATTCATGAGCCACTTACGTGGCTTCAGTAAGCTGTACATAAATTATCAAATGCATTTATTTCTAAAAATAATAAATTGAGAAGTCAGTCCTTTCTGTATCTGTAGTGTAAGTGCTTAGCTCAATGGCCTTCAAAATTTATCCAGAGAAAACAATGATAACATCAGTGTTCACAGATACATTGCATCTCAAATGGCAAATATTCTACTGCAAAAATAAGCTTTGCTGGCATCTCAGAGAAGTGAATAAAAGCTTGCCTCTGAAAATGTTACATACAAAATGTACAATACAAAACGCACAGAATTTTGCATGAATCTGTGTAGGTGGCAGCTCAAGAAATTCACAGTAAGGAGCAATTGTCTACAGCAAGGAAAAATCTAAGCTAGATGATTTTAGAGTCCTTTTCCACCTCAGATTATTAAATTCCCATAACTACCTTCATATGACTGAAGTAGTGAAAGTCCTATGGTACCCTCAAGTCAGCACTGAGTCTTTGATGTAAAAAAATTTTCTCTTGTCAGCTGATAACCTCAACAACATAGGAACCCAACCTGCTAAGGACTACAAGATTCAGCAAGAAAGATGTAGGGAAGGACTCCTTCACCCAAACATGGAGCCGTAATGTTGCCATTTTCAGCACATACGGCTATCACCAACACCAGGCTGGCCAGCCTGACTTCCTCTGGCCTCTCAACTATTTACAAAATATTATAGCAAAAATGAGTCCTTTGGACATATATGCTTGCAAATGTCAAAGCACTTCATAACACTGATTTGTAATAATTTGCCTAAGGTCGCATGGGCCTTGATCCAAAGCCTAGTAAAGACAAAACAGTCTTCATATTGACTTCAAAGAGCTTTGGATTGGATGCACAATGAACCACTGCATAGTAAACAGAAAAATCAGGAACAGAAAACCTAGTCTAAGAAAGCAAGGTCTCTTAGGTCTTTCTCCTTCATCACCTCAGATAAAAAAGATGAGAACATGAGATTTATTTTTCCCGTTCTTCTGTATCACACTACCAGCCCAATGAAAGGGCTATGGCCCTTTTCTGGCTTAGCTGGATTTCTAGGATCATCATTTAATTCTAAAAAAATCCTCTGATACAGTCTAACACAAGAGCCCAACTACATTTCCGTGGTATCTTCATCACCTTGACCCTTGGTAACACCAGCAGGAGAGCAGCTCACTGGAGTCCCACTGGAGAGAGCTATGTCAATGTATGCCAGCTGAGGACCCTGCCAAAAGGGCCGGACGGCACAGTCGCTCCTAAATAACAGTAAGTTTAGGGCTAAATACCACAATAATGAGTTAAAATGTGCAGACCAGAGAACATTGCTTAATCCCAGTTTACTGAAAGGACATGTCATTTTTAGAAAGTTGTCCAAACAACTGTCTTAATATTCTACACCAAAGTGGCTATTAATCAAACAACAAAGGCCCAATTAACACATAGCTGTTGTCACCTTGATGTTAAAAGCCTCTCCCTTCCCCCTTTCTTTCTTTCTTTTTGTCTTTAATGTTATAACCTAACCCAAAAATGCCTCAGGGCTCTACAGGGAAAGAAAGACAAGATAGAGAGAGGGAGGAAAGGAGGGGGAGAGGGAGAGAAAGTGGGGAGGGGAGAAAAGGGAAGAGAGAGAGAGAGAGTCTTAAATACCATCTCTCCTCTAGGCAGCAATTTCCACAGATGAAGAGGTCACCACTGTTTAACAGTGTGCTGCCACGTTAATTTAGTATGACAAGATAAAGCAGTAATCTCTGCTCGAAGAGGCTGTAAACCGCCTGCTATCCAGGGACATGCTCGAGTCGATTTGCACTGTATATCACTTTATACAATTGCCGTGACAAAGCCCCCTGAGTTCCCTCATGTAAATCTCTCTCTCTCCCTCTCAACTTCCCTGCCAGTCAGACAGCATCGGATCCGCGGTAAGCTATGCAAACTTCATGTCTTATGCATGCCAATGGACCCCAAAGCTCGTCCCCCGCCCCCCCCCTAGAGAAGATGTTTAGGACTTTGATAATCCATTGATCCCACTTCCATATCGGCTTGTATTTTTCAATCTGTCGTGTTAAGTTGTCAGAGAGGGCGATTAAACCGATGTTTCATGTTCCGAGATTTGCGTTCCTGGGAATGATAGTTTTCAAAGCCTTTCTTGCTAGGTTCTGCTTAAAGATTATCCCTAAGAAAGCTGATGTGAATATTATTACTGGCATAAACCTGGTAATAAAACCATAAAGTGTTTTAGGTAAAGACATTTTAGAGATATTCAGGGTTATAAACATAAGAGTTTAAAGCTGGATAGAATTTGGAGTGCTTAAAAATAAAAAAAAATTAAAGAAAAAAAGAAAGAAAAAAAAAAAGCACCCTGTCAGGCTGTGGAGTTTTCTCAGCATGAAGCAAAACAACATATGTAAAAGGGAAAAGGGAACTCACATGTCTATGAAAAATAAATATAATTACAGAATCACAGAAGAGGGCAGGGGAGAACATTGACCTGTGCAGGTAGACAGGAACGAAAAGAAGACAGAGCATGCATAGCAGTGGTCACGATACTACCTCAAATAAGATGCAGTGACAGCTATTTTGAGCAAACAGCTAAGAAAGCTGCCTATGTCTCCAGCAGCCTGCACAGTTGAAAACATGGTCTTCTTGTTGGGGAAATAGGGTAAATTTTTTGCAATATGTTGCAACTCTCATGTGCCATACTGCATCTCTAGAACATGCAAGTTTTAAATTATGTCTCCTCTCTATTTCATGTTTAATTTGTGTCGTTTTCCTATGGCCTGCAGGCATGAGACAAGTCACAGCACACAATATACCAAATACGGTGCCAAAATGTGAAACTGTGCACATGTATATATACCCAGTTTCTGGATTGAACATAGATGAGGACATAAATAGAATTTAAAAAAGCATAGCAGACAGGATTCTACAGATTAAGACTGGAACTTAACTACAGTTTCTTCACCAATATATTGCTAGGTCTATCTACTAAGCCTACGCATGCCATTTGGACTTGCCAATACTGCTATAAAGACGACTGCGCAAGGCTAAATAAAATCTTCCAGACATAACAGGTTACATACACTGCAATCTCTTTAATGTATTAAATTTAATAATGGTATTTGACATTCGTTGCATCTGACACTAAGAACAATGAATGCTTTACTAGGCACATAAGTTTCTAATAGGAATTGAGAAGTAATACCCTAAATTCAAAATGGCAAAAACCTCTGGAATCAAATGTCATTTTTCAGTATTGAAATAATCTTCCCAAAATGTGTTGGATTGCTTCTGTTCTCTGATTCATGTTGCTAATCAACACATTTCAAACTGTACATGTAAGTGTAAGATTTATTACTTCAAGTTTGCATTGCTGGCTGGATATATAACAAAAAGTTTGCTTTTAGGGGATATCCAATTCTTAAAACCTCACTAAATACCATCAGTGCTGATTAAAAAAGAAGTCTGCTAGAATATTCATGTACACACACACACAAAAAAAAAAAAAAAAAAAAGAGCCTGAATATCATTACTTCTACAAAAATATGAGAATATTTATACAGGAATGTATGTTATTTCTTAAACTTCACCATGTACTGTGAATGGGATTACTCTCACCTAATTTTAGACCCAAATTAAACATCTAGTCTAAACTAGTCATCAAGGCTTCCTCTATAGTCAATAGGCAAGCACTTTCAGAGGGTAATTCATCTTTCTTGTCTTAGATGCTTATTTTAAGATTGGAAAGGTTGTTCTAGGAGGGTGGTTATCTTTTTCCATAAACTGTGAACAGAGTCCAGACACCTAACTTCTATGTGCCTCAACTGTGGTGAACTAAACCCCAGTCTCACTGTATGAGATTCAAGAAATCTTCATGAGTTTGGAAACACTAATAGACCATAGACCATGATGGATGAAGGATAAGTATAATTGCCTTAATTTATATGCTAGCACAATGGCACAAACAAGAGAAGTCAATTGCCAATGATAAATCAGTGACTGGGAAGCTCAGAATACAGTCTAATTTCATCCAGTAAACTGAAAACTTGCCATTTTTGTTAATATTTATGAAATTACAAGGATGGAGTCCAACAAGTGTTTGTGGTATTTTACAGAGAAAAATGAAGATACAGGACCTAAATATAAAAATAGTATTTCAGTCAAATTAGTTTATCCACATGGAAAAGTAGGGAATTCACTGTGGCCCTGCGTCAATATATTACCCAATACTCATGTTGACAGCTTTAAAAACTGAAGCTATGGTCTCTGCCCAAAAGCTAAGTTTACACTGGCCACAAGCAAACAGGAAGAGTACATCATCTACCACAGATGTATTCTTTGCAGAACCAAACCACACTATTTTCAATTCTGCTTGTAGATACATAAAATTCTGAAAACTGTTTTCCAATAGAATTTATCAAATTGGTTTTAAAAATAATTTAAACAAGTCTTATATGTGTAACTGTCGTGAATGATTCAATCTGCTCTCCCTCATGCTCTACATGCATTACTGTCTGTGTCAAGATAATGTAAATGTAAGAATTAAAATAAGTTATTTGCAGATTTTATATATATAAAAGTAAAGAACATACTGTAGACTTACACTCTAACATCAGTCAGATGTGGGACATACACTTAAGTGAGCTTAAGTGAGCTGAGCGTTGTGTGCTCTGAAATGCACAATGCTTTATATTCCCAACATAGCTAAGTACCATATAGCAAACATTATTTACAAAATAGCAAATTATCTGGCCAGGCAATTACCTCTCACACAAGGCTTTTTGGGGTGAAGTTATCTAACTACAGATTTCTAAACTATAGGGATCAGCAGCTGAGTTTACCACCCTAAGCTCCAGTTGTAACTTGTGAATTTTAAAAAGTTACTTCTAGGGTGTGATTTCTCTGATGTACTTAGAAGCTATGTTAGGACAAAATGAATCACACTCTGCTATCGCCTATTTACTTCATTAACCACAAAGTCAAACCTAAAGTTACTAGTTTATCTCTCGACATACACTTTGTAAGAATTTAGTCTGACCAGTCCTCACCCTTGAATTCTCATCTCCCAGAATGGCATTGTGATTCACATGACATTACATCATGTGTTACCGACCACATTTATGCTAACTTCCTTCCTACAAGAGAAAGCCAAAATGGTCTCTTACTGTGCCAAGAGACCTATAATCAACAAAAATTTACTATAGAGACTGCTGTCATATACCATAAAAAACCCTATAGATTTTACTGAAAGTTATACAAGAAACTGTCCCCTACAGAGTCCTAAATCCACTAAGCTCTGCCTTTGTATATGATTATTTTCAGGAGACCCACAGCTCTGAGGCGGCTAGACGCTAGCCTCAGTGAATGCTACTGCTTTCAAACACAGATGGATCCAAACCTGAGTTGCAACCTCCTGATTACAAGTGCAGCAGTTTAAAATGAAAAGGCGGCGAAAGAGGAAAGCTTCACTTAGAGCTTCAGAGAAGAAGCACACTTTAAATTCAATCTGAAAATCAACATAAAGGAGAGTCTGAAGCACAGATACTTTGTATTATTTCTGGCTAGCAATATTAATAAGCTATGCAAGCTTCCACTTCTGACATGACTTAGTATATAGATACACACACAATCTATCACAGTAATTCAAACTTGAGATGTCAGAAGGATTTTATCTTTTGCCATAATACTTCTTATTTTGTATCATCAGACTCCAATCCTACAAAAAGCTTTACGCGGGAGTTATAGTCACTGACCTCTCCTTCCCTCCCTCTTGCTACCACGAGCATTAGGTTCCAATCAGTCAGATTGTTTTGCAGGAACAGGGTCATAAGCTAAGCATTCTGGGGCAGGAATGTTTCTTTTTTCTGTCTCTATAAAAATAAATCATGCTCTGGGTACAATATAAATAAAGACAATAACAGTCTGATGTTAGATTTTATTGGTCTATGTTTTGGACAATCTATATAATTTGTCTGTTGCCTGTGCAAACTACGAAAAGTTAATCTTTATAGCCTTTTTTTTTTACCTTGGGCTGGATTCAGCTTTAAAAGCATAAAGAAAGGATGCTGAAGCAGACTATTTCCATGCACAATGACAGTCCTGTTTACTCTGTTCTGGCAAAAATTATCCTTAGTTCCACAGGGCACAAACTCCACTCAGTTACATCCATTGGTTTATCTAGTGATGCTAAATTCACACGATTCATTGAGTCCACTCTCTTTTGCAAAGAGCAAAAATGCCTTATCTCATCACACAACTGTACCTAAACCAGAAAAAGAACCAAAGGACTTAGCAGCATTTAAGAGAATTTGGAAATGAGGCTGGCCAAACTATTCCGACAAGCTTGCCACCCCAGACATAAAAGACTGTTTTTACTTAAGAAAGTTTGCTTCCTCTGTGTAATTGTCTTGAAATACTTTGGAACTTTGGTTGGTTCATTGTAGCACATCAATCTTCTCCCGCAGGGAGGTTTCTGAACATGTTTTAGGAGTTAATCCACCTATATTAGATGTCTGTACTTAAGCAGACATATATTGAAATTCATAGTCTGTTTTACCATGAGTCCTTCTCCAGCCATGTATCCTTAGATAAAATTAATAAATCCCTTTATTACAGTGGAGAAGGTGGTGATATTTCACCAAAACACTCAAGACGAGGAAGTAGTTAGCTCCCTGAAAGAAAAAACAACATGACTGGATGATATGACACTTTAAATGCTAGCAACTGCCCGAGGTCACATTTTCATTATGACTCCAAACATCAGTACTTTTGGTGAATTTGCAAAAGCATTAGCAGTGGCAGGAAAAATTAGATGAAGAAACCTGGCCTTGGCACAGCCTAATCCAACTCAAATTTGTATAACCTGAGAGAAAACGCACTCGAAGACACATGGAAAAAAAAAATGGCAGAGCATTTTACTGAGCCATTAAAAGGATAGAAAATAAACTATTCAAATTGCGGATGCAACGGGTAACACCCTGCCTATGGACTCAAACACTTGATAGTGAGAGAAGAGACCATAAAACAGGACTATAAGTACTTTGAGTGTAGTAGAAGGTTCTGGCACTTCTAGGAGCTGGAGCTGATAATCAGAGATTCCTTGCAACCCTGAAATTCAAGAAACCATGACCAGTACTTCACAATGCATTTCAGTTCTGGTATTTCTCTACTGAAAGTAGAGCTGCATATCAAAAAACAACCATCCTCTAGTTTATTGACCTTCTGTCCAAGCAAACAGCACAATACTTTCTTTTACTGTGCAATGTCTTCATATGAGCTATTTACTAAAAAGCTTCAGGATGGATTAAATAATAAAAATGACTAAGTTAAATATGACTACAAGCAGAGGAAGAAAATGGGAAAGGCAGAGAAAGGTTTTCAGAGGACAACTGCAAGCAGACAGAAAGTGATAGAGTAATATCATTCTTATAAAGCTGGAAACAGAGAAAAAGGCTTTCTCTCCCGCAGTGAAAAGAAAAGGAGAAAGCCACACCAGCTGCTCAGAGGAAGTAAGGTGGGTATGAAAAGTATATGTACCACTCAGAAAGCACATGGGGAAAATCTTCTGGAAGTTCTAAAATACATGGGCTACTATTGAATCAAAAATGAGTTAACATGGTATGCAAAAGTAGATGTTTGCACTGTGTAGGGTGCAAAATACAATCATGCCTTGAAGCATGTGTCAGGTAAAAGTATGAAAGTCTGGTAGGATGCTCTCTATTCCGATAGTAGTTACACTGCCAGCCCAAGGCCACAAACTTCTAAGAAGTGCAGAAGCTTGGCCAAAGGAGATAACCCCAGTGGTTGAAAGGAAAAACACAAAAACGTAACTACATTTCTGCTGCCTTCTCTTTCCAGAAACAGGGAGAACTAAGTGGGTGTTTAACTGGCAGCAGAGTTTCTGCCTCCCCACAATACTGTAAAGATTCACTACCAAGAAAGAAAACACAGCATTTCAGGATAAATTTGGGCAGAGTGCCACAGGTGATGGACTTGAACTGGAGAAACTATATGAGGGCCACAGCTACTGTTTGAGTTCTGGTAGGATGGAGATACCATAGATCCTACGTAGGATATGTCACAGCTAGAGACTGACTGCTGAAGGCCAAACCTGTATCAAGAAGTAGGAACACTTAAATGTAGTTTCTTTACATTGTGGCTATAAACTGATCTTGTAGTCCTGCTGGGCTTTCTCCATACTCTAGTCTTCACCTTCATGAGTGCTCCTGAAATTGGTAGCTTCAAAATTTCCTTCCAAATCTGTGGTATATCCTGCCTCCCTCTGGAAGACATCATTGTCCCAGTCTTCTGGGTACTGGCTGCAATGTACTGCTCCAGGCACACTGCTGCACTTCCAAGCCATGAAAGCTGCACATACTACTAGGCTGACCTAGCAGAGCTGATGACAATGCACTGTTTCCAGTAAAAATGTACAATCCTCAGTGAAATTACCTAGCTGATCTCAGTAAATGTGTGTAATCCCAAACAGAGCTACTTAATGAAGACAGTGTGGATTGAGATGTTAACTTGCAATGAAACAATTGTGTCTACTGTGGATGTCCTGTGGCAGATTGCTTAGAAAGATGAACGAGGTTTTTTCTTTCAAGGCTTATGTATTTTTTTTTCATAGTGCACAGTTCTTTTCTCTTCATTGTAAGAGACCATCTGGTTCAAATATTCCTACTGACTGTAGGTTTTATGGTTTTACCTATCTTTTTTTTCCTGTGGAATTTTTCATCTATTCACTTGAATTAGATTTTACTAGTATTTATGCAAGAAGCTTAAATGAAGATATTTTTCAGCATGAAGTCAATGAATTGATTCCTAGGCATATAATCATTTGCAAACAATGGATACATACAGTTCCCAGCACTTCTATAAAACAAAGGTGTTTACTTTTCTGTTGATTATTTTCTGCTTAACTGCATTCAAATGAATCCATTAAAAACATGACTGTTGCACAGTAAGATGATCTTCAGCAAAAACAAACAACTGCTGTTTCTACTTCTCTTCAAGGCCTTTAAAAACTACAGTCATCTGCACCCTGTATTTCAGGCAATTTATAGATTATAAGTCTGGTCTTGATTTGTTAATTTATTGTTTTAAATGTCATTCTAACCCTCCTGCTTCGGGGGGAAAAAAAAAAGTTTTCCTACTTCATTACTTATTTATTGTCTCCTAACCAACCTTTAGACCTTTCAGAATGTAATCAAAACACCAATAGGTCATCTCAAACTTCAGCTAGTCTTTCTGCCCATTGATTTCAGCTGGAATGATATATATCCACTCTGGTTCTCCACAGCCATGAATAAGCAAAACTCACTGTATTAAAGGAGTGGTAGAACAAACCAAGGGAGCTTCCATAAACTAGCCTACTGCTCCTGAGCTGCACTATAGCTTTCATTCCTGCCTCACCTGAAGAATGAAAATATTTTTTTCATCTACCTGCCCTATATAGGACCTGCACAACAAGTAATTTGCAAGTAATTGCTAATTACTATAAGCATGACTTACATACATAGATGGGGTAAGACTGGAGACCCAGGAGAGTATAGATCATGACATGGAGGACGGGCAGGTTATAATAACTTAAATGGAAGATATTTTGTCAGGAATATACAAGACACATCATGACTGGTTCTCAAGGACTGCAGAGAGTTTTCTAGGGTCTGAACTAAATGACGCAGTAGACAACTTCTATAGCTGTTTGATGGGTCCTAGCTGATTCTTCTTTTTTTGTTCCCTTTCCTAATAGCCCACAGAGTCATTCTCTGAAATAGTGTAAGTGTAAAGATTGAAAAGATCAAACTCTGATACAAGCCTGAAATTATGTCTCTGGAAAGTGCTTTCATGTACTACTTCTGTGATGACATTTATAATGCAATGTTTGTAACAATGCAATTTCATCATCTTATAAATATCAATTTACCATTAAGAGGGGAAGGGAAGAACATCAAAAACAGACAAATGAAAACTTACCACCATTTCTGCTTTGTTTTAATTGAACTAGTCTTGTTCAGATAAGCCCCTCTCTCTCTTACAAAAACAACAGTTTAAACTGTGAAACTCTGTGTGTGTGTGTGCGTGCGTGTTGTAATTATGGTGCCTGCTAACAATTTCATACTGTCACATTGCGCATATGGCTTCCAAGCTAGCTTTATCTGAATCTTTGTGAATCTATTCTCCATGCTATTAAACTGAGCACATTCCACATCGTTCAAAAGTAATTACACTTTTGTCTCGAGTGTAGGAGACTGCTCCCCCCAAACAATGAAATTCTCATTATTAGAGCTGGCACAATAACGGCACTGGTGTTCACAACACTGTGCATTGTACCATCACAATAACTTATCCTAAGCTTGATGCACAAAGGTACACTGGAAATTAAAATTTGTCTAAAACCACCGTGGTTTGTTTTTTTTTTAATAGGCATTATTTAGCTCAGTATAATTAGAGTCCTATTTGACTTTTTAAAAAGCTATATGCATTCAGATTTCCATTCTCTTTGCAACTTCTGAATAGCATCTAAGTGCTCTAGCCACATGTTTTTCTGATCCAATACTATTCACCCCAGACCAACAGGTGAAGTGTAGACCAGGATGTGTGTGATAAGAGAATTCAAATGTAGCTTTAAACCACCTTTTATTTTGGACAAATGGAGGAAAAGCATGAAGCAATGTCTCAGTAAGTTCTTTGACCAGTAGTACTGTTGTTCTTAATATCACCAAATTTTCTTAGTATTCTTCCCAAGTTATAGCAGAATAACTTCATTCACCACAGAAAGGCAACATTTTTATTGTGAAGCAATAAAGCTACTTAACAGTGCACTGTAATACCTCCTATCAATTTAAAGCACTGCTGAAGATGAATTCTAAATCCTACTGAAAGTGCAGGACAAATGTGTGCTAGCAGTGCAGTCACGCTATTTGGAACAACTGGACTGTTGGAAAAAAGTTTCATCTTTTGCTCAGAACTTCCTTTTTTCTTTTTTTTTTTTCACCTCATCCAGCATTTCATTGAACTGTTACTGTTAAGAAGAATGGTCAAATTTGACCGCAGTATACCATGCCTGTGGCATACTTCAATCAGTCCTTTTAGCCTCAACATCTCTTATTTTCAGAAACTGGCACACCGACACCACTGGTGAGATCAGTAATCTCAAGAGGTGGCAAAAGCAACATGTTAAGGCAGACAAATAGAAATAAATAAAATAAACCCTGGTAAAGTTAGAGGAGCTAACAACTATCTGTGCTATCCAAATACTGTAGCCTTAATAGCCTTCTTCAAAAGAGGTATTGACTGATACTGTAATCCTCCAGTGCTTCCCTGCTAAGCTTATGGTATGCTACAAATGTCCTAAGGGGACTCTTGGATATATTCTAGGTCATATGATTTGTCTTGTATTTTCTGCTGAGCCTTTGGTTTAAGTCTGATAAATTACTGTTTCTTTTCTTATCAGTGGAGGAGCTTTCCTACTTATTACAAGTATCTAGTTTTGTCTATCAAGAGGAAGACAGTTCGGGATAGAGTTGCCCCTGCCTTTCACAGAATGGCTGAGGCTGGAAGAGACCTCTGGAGGTCACCTACTCCAAATTCCCTGCTCAAGCAGGGCCACCTAAAGTCAGTTGCCCAGGACTGTGTCCAGACAGCTTTGGAGTATCTCCAAGGAAGGGGACTCCACCACCTCTCAGGGCAGCCTGCTCCTACGCTCAGTTACCCTACCAGCAAAAAGCATTTCCTGATGTTCAGATGGAGCCTCCTGTGTTTCATTTTGTGCTCACTGTGCTAACCTTTTCCAGGTTGCAGGTCCTCTATCCTCAGAAATAGCCTGTTCATTTTGATGTGGAGATGGGTTTTGCTGCTTTTTGTCGAATTTCGTTAGGTTTGATGATTTCTTTCCAGGGATTCTGTCCTCCTTTTATAAAAATTTACCCAGCATTCTGAGCCATGTCTCTAAGGTGGCAGCTGTTAAAACTTGGAAAAGTGCAACATAGCAAATTTTCAAAAGTCTACGTTGTGCAAACTATTGAGTTATCATTCTGGTGCAATCAGCCCTTTACCTTAAGGATCCTAGGATATCCCAGCTGGCAAGACTTGTAAAAGGAAGCACAGCTGGAAATAACCTATGAAACAGAGGGTCAATTAGCAGCTAGAAAAGTGAGGCCAAGAAATTGATTCTCAAGGTTGAAATTGTTTTCCTAACTGTCCCTTCATGACCCAGTGCTGAGAGGCAGAATATGAGGAGACAGAGATGGGTCATGTGACAAGAGGAATTCAGCGACGCAGCGTACTGATGAGACAAGCTGTGTAATTCCATACCTTTTCCAGATCCCTTGGCTGGGGCTTTCTTCTGCTGAGATTGTTCCCTAAGCCAAATGGGTGTTGTACATGTAGTAATAGAAAAAGACCTCTCTGGATCTATAACATGTCTAAGAATTCCTTTGGAGAAGAGTCTTAGCCAACACTTATGCACAAAGCAGTATGGTTCAGAGGGGTGCACCGGAGTGATGCACTACATTATTTCAGACAGGCTCTAAGTCTCATCCTGTCTTATTGGACGTTGGAGAGATTTGTAAAGGTGTACTCTGCTAAGGACAGCATGTGGCTGCAAAACAAGAACTCCATAGTCACTTGCAGACTCAGTTAGTAGGTGTAGCAGTACAGTTCACAAGCTATTAAGAAGTGTGAAGCACACTGCTAGAGCTTTATCAATAAAACTGTACTGGACTGCACTGTGTGGTGATGTGTGCACATGCGCATACACCTGGCCTTGCTTCCCAGAGACTACAATATAGCACAGAACATCAATTCAAACAGTATAAAAATTACCTCTTTAAAACTACCGACGTGAATATACCCTTTGAGAAATACTTCCTTAATTGCTAATCACCCAAACTGAAGTAATCTAAAAGTTATCCATGCACTAGGTTCAGTTACTTCCTTCTCCTAACTACATACCACAACAGAAAAGGAAGTGATTATGTACATTTTACTTATTCACATTGATCGCTTCCTCCTTTCTAGAGACACGTAGGCTATATCCTTTCTGACCTACCTGGATGATGATGTTCACAAGACACCCCTTATTAAAAGAGATATTACCAAAATGTCACATTCATACAAACTGTCAATTTTCTTAAATATGTATGAGGACAAAATCAGTTCCTACAACCCTCCCAAACATGCTTCAGACAAGCCTAAGGCATCTCAATACTACAGCAAAACTGTCTAAAACATGCAATAATTAGTATCTTGTATTATAAAGAGACAGAATACACTGTTTTCACATCGTATTAAATACAGCCTTCATAGAAGAAAGTCACACTAGATGATCAGCTAAACTTCTTGGTCTTAACTATAAATAAGGAAACAATTTAGTTAAAATCAGTTAAAGGAGAAGTTAAGTGTTTCAGTGAGGTGTAGTTAAAATACTCCTGCTAGGATTCTTAGAAGACAATGAGGTTTTATTTCATTAGGGTCTGATTCTACACTCCTGGTGTCATCATAAGTTTATCTATTGTCTTATATTGTCAGGAACAACCCCTTATCTTCAATATGCTTTTAAAATAGGCCAAAATACAGCAAAGCTCATACATCAGTTACATACCCTAACCTCTCATTAGCTGGAACTGCGTATTAATTACATCTCCATAAAACGTATGATAACGGGTGAGAAGTAAACAAGCTAGAAAAAGATAATGATGTGTCTCCCCACAAGTAATTTTCCCACGGACATTCTTTCTTCATTTGAAGTTGCAACAACACAGAACAAAATTAAATATTCTAAACTACTATTTGAACTTAAGCATTAGACCAAAAAGGGAAAAAAAAATGGATGGGGATCAGTGAGTTATTTTGTCTAGGAGAGCAGCTTCAGTGAATATCCACTGACTTGGTCCTATGAGAAATAATAATCCCTAAGGCTTTTTACTTCAGGCTTGTTACATATGCGCAATGAACTGTAAGGGCTTAAATACCACTATGGAGCTGTTGCAGGCTTTTATGAGAATACACTATCACCTATTTCGCAATGCCTTTTTAAAAGCCTTCAAATATGCAGGTCCATTCATTATCTTCACTTAAAGTGAAATTGTCAGTGCCCTTGTCAAAGTAGGGGGCTAACAGAAAAGTTATAGTCAATTTGTAAACAGGCAAAAGCTGTGTAAGTGTGTTCACAATAGACAGCTTTATCGAGGTGCCCAAGTCCTGGGGTTTCAACGCCATTCCCTGCACCTTTCAACCTGTATAAAAAAGTACCCCAGTGCTCTGCATGAAAGGCCTAAATATGTCACATTACAATAGTGATGCTACGATATTGGTGAGGTTTTGCTCTTTGTTCTTTTTGTTTGTCTGCTTTTAGATAAAGCTAGTTCTGGACTTACAGCAGGCTGCTAAGCACAATGGATTAAGTGCATAGTGTCATTTGGAAAGTGCAAAAAAAGGTGGGAATTCACAAGTGAAGAAGTGATAGGCTGATTTAATTCTGTAAGCACAACAAATTTTCTTGTAGGTATCTGTGGCATGTGAAATACACATCAGACGTGAATTCTGAAAACCGGCGAAATCCAAAGTTGCTTTTTTTACCCTTTATACAGACTTTGGTGCCTTACTATTGCATAAACTTGGCATTGGGGTGATATTGCAGATGCCATGCCAAATATGACTCTCACTTACAGTGTTCCAAAACCATTTACTGTTTGCTGAACACATACACTTCAAATTCACATCACTGTAGCTAAAAAAAATTTAGCACTCAAAATGCCAGCAGGCAAAGGTGAGGAAAAGTGGAGTTTGCACTGTAAGTATTTAAGCATTTGTAGTGGAGAGTAAAGGCAGTCCAGCTAGGTCAAAGCTTTCACATCATTGTAGCATGTTCTGTACGTGTAACTGTGCATTGTATACTCCATAAAGTACAGCTCTGGATGCCAAACTACTGTAGAGGCAGAATTCAAAGAATGGATGTAAGCACAATAGACCGTTAGCAAACCTACCATTGTGTTGTGCTGAGAAGTGGGAGTCCTATGGCCACAGTTCTCTTGCGTCAGCAGAGAAACTGGCTGAAATTCCTCAGAGTGAGGCTTGTTGGGAAAACTCACATGCAAGGGAAGGTGAAAGGCTGGGAGCCCGTCACTCTCCTCTTCTCCCACTTTCTGTCTGCTTGTCACCATGGCTACCTCTCCATCTGCTTCCCCATACGGAGAGGCTGGTCGCTTGGAAGACATCCTGGAAGGAACAAAAGAGGAGAAAATAATGAAACCTCCAAATAAATCCTTAATGCCGTCATTGTGTGGTTAGGGGCCATTGTAACAGAAATGCCTTTTTTGTGCTGGCAGAGAGCAGGAAACCATCCAAATACCACTGCAAAGCATACACAATTGGGAACAATGGCCAAGCAGGTAGCAACAGAACAGTGGCTTGTTTGTTGTGAGAATAATACACTAATATAGCACTCTCTTGTATTCTGGCTTCTTAAACATGAAAATTCACCTAAGAAGACTGTATAATGAAATGCAATTCCTTTAAAAAAATACCCATCTGGTTTTGCATTTGTAAGAGACTGCAAGAAGATAGAATGTCTCCTGACACAAGCTATTGTCAACTTAGCTTTTAAGGAATAATCATCTGCATGGATTTAACCATAACTGATTAAAAAATAAAGTAAAATAAAATAACTTGCTAGCAAGTCAAAATGTCTGTGTTAATAAAACTTCCTCAACATGAACAACAGAGTATTATAGTCATGTCGCAAGAATCGTTCAAGGTTCGCAGATCTGGGATACTTAAGCAATTAAAACATTTAGACAATAATCTAAGCTTTTTGACAACACAAATTCAGAGTCATACTAAGTGAATGAAGATTTGCTATCAAGATACCCTATACTTCCTCCCTACTGCCAGATCAGGAAAAAACACGTATAAATGTACTTTACATCTGTATCTATATTAAAAGGGATATGAAAGGAAGAGACATAGAGCACACATTGTAAAAATCATAGCCAAATCTTGACTTAAAATTCAGGCCCACATTCTGAATTTTTTGAGACCATCTGATAATGCTGTTTTCATAACACAACTTTTACAAAAACTGAAAGAATCCTCATGTCTTTGGAAAATCCCGTTTTCATCCAAACCAGGCAGGCATTACTGAAAATCTTACAGGACAATCTGAACCCAGAACACTTCCAGCTTGGCCTTCAAAATAGAGGGGTTCAGTGAAGTATTAAAATGCAGATGACTTCTGGGATTCATTCTTCATGAAAATCAGGGTATGTGTATGGATGGCATAATGGGCCACTGTGCTAAGCAGGGGCATCTGTAATAAGGAGTGGAATGAGAAATAACAAATCCTATAGGCATAGTCAAAAGAAGAAAAGAAAGAAAAAAAGAGAAATATTTCATAGAAACTAGGAAGTTAAGAACAAGGAAAGTGAAGACTACTGCATGTAAAAGTTGAAAAGATAGGCTGAAGTAATACCACTCCTCCTCAAAAATCTTGTATTTATGATTCTAATTACCCCCATATTGATTTTCCACTTCAGTTAAAGGACTGCATTTCAAAAGCCCAGCAGCCTCTTGAACCATGTGTGGGGCTGCTGTGAGGTGGAGCATGTCCATATGATTTGGCATATTGAGCACGAAATGGTTCTTAGCAGCAGTCAACTGGGTCTGAAAACAAACAGTGACTTTAAACAGCCCTTTGTTAGGACCTATTTTGTTTCTAATGATCTCATTTTGAGCTTTGACTCCTGAGCCAAGTTAGATTATACTTAAAAAAAGAAAACAACCAACAAAATAATAATAAAAAACCCTCAGACAAAAAAATCCCTACCAGAACCAGAACTCAGCTGCACATTGCCTGTTCTGAACACCACCTATTGCCTGTACATAGAGAAGCAATTTGTATTTTCTATTAATGTTTGACTTAGTCCAACAGACTAACACTTCATACATCCTACCTGAATTCTGTCTTCTAGGCTTTCCCACCTACGTGTCTGCAGTGAAGCATATGTATAAAGACAGAGATCACCAGATAGACTCTTACTGGCAGTTTTCTACTAGCCCACTGAATTCAGCATTTTGCAGCTATGTTTGATGTGACAGATCACAAGCTTTTCTTCTGCTGAAACCATGCAACTCCCTCCTGAAGTTCACGTCAATTATTCATTCTCTGCTTTGCACTGCACCAAGATACACATTTGCTATCAATTCTAAGGGTAACATTTTGGTTACTCATTTCAACGCTGCCTTAATAGAAGTTTGGATTTTTACAAAATCTCGCTTTCTGAACATCAGTACCAAGCAGTTGCCCCAATTTTTGCAAAGAAAAAGGAAGGGACATGAAATCATATATATATCCTATACTCTTGGACATTTATGTTCAATAAGATGACTAAAAATATTGTAAACCATCTACAAAAGTCTCCACTACAATTCACTTTGACAATAAAATGTAGAGGATGCCTTGCTTTGTATTGATGATTTGTAATTATATACCATATAATCAAATTGTGTTTAAAAGTCCTACTGCTGTTAACCCAGAATAACCCAGATTATCACATTGCTTCACAAGGAGAGGTTGACTATCATGTTGAAACAAAGCTCTTCTGCTAACTTTATAAGTGAATATACATTTCCCTTTACTGTGTTCAGTTAGTAGACTGCAGATCATCATTGCCTTCTGCTTGCCACTGTTCCCAACAGGGAGGATATCAATTTCTGTGGGGAATTTACAAAAACAGGCAAGGAAGGCGATCGAGGTGACTACCTCCATGCACTAGCAATAACAGAGATTATTATGGTTTTGATCTAAAATGAAAAACCTATGAGTTGGACTGTAGGCTAATCTACAGTGATATTAGAGAAGGAAGAAGAAACTTTTTCCCTCCTCATGCAGCTCTTAAAAGATCCAGTTTAAATTACAAGCCACATGCCCATCACAATGCTAGAAGGCTAACAAATTGCTAACATGGCTAAAACAGCGAAGTTAACAATCTAATCTGCATTAGTCTTCCAAGTGACTAGGACACTCAATTAAATAGATGCACAGCTCTAGATAAGACTCTCACAGCTCTGATGATGACTGCAATTTGTTTTCAAGTAGCTCTGTCCATAGCCAACATGAGTTAGGCATAATCTCATCATCCCCTTTAACATCAAAACCAAACATCAGAGTTTTGCAGAAATTACTTACTCCTTATGAACGCCTAGGAAATTTCCACAAGAAAATGGAAGATGTAAATAAATAAATCCATATCTACCTTTTAGAAATGTCTTCCAAAAATACTGTAACTATCAAAGCCTATAGCAGCAAAGGATGAAATCTTAGATAGGTTCATGAGCAGAAAACAACATGAGAAAAGTTATATTCATTCACAAATAATCTTTCATTATTTCTACAGCTTTATTGGTCCCGTTTCTGAATTTGAAATGCTCCCACACCTCATATCCTTGAATTCTTTTTTTTTTTCATACATCTTCATTTTCCTACTGAGCTAATACATCTTAACAGATTCTGAATCTGAGATGCAAGTAGAGTTCCCACTATAATCAATAAGAAAAGGGAAACAGCTAAATTTGGGTAACAACGTTATCTGAAACCGAGCTCTTTTAAACAGATTTAGGTCTAATGAAGGACTGGAATTATCCCATCTTAACAAAGGACTGCAAACATCCTGGATCTACCCTCCATGATAAAACAACAGTTTACAACTTACATGACTTCAAGATCTCCTCCTCAAACTAATTTAAACCCAGAGGGTTTTCAATTACACCCCCCTGAAAAAAGGTTTACAATAAGAGAGGAAACATCGGTTTCCTCAAACATCAGCTTACAGATGGAATTAAAAAACCACAATAAAACCCCAAGATATAACCCACAGAAAAGCAGTGATACAGTGAACCAGATTCTGAATCTAAAAGGATTCCTCTGCAACGAAATCTGTGGCAACTTAAGACTTGCAAGAAGAGTTGCATTTTGAACTATCAATAATCATTTCTACTGAATATAAATAGCTAAATAGCAAATTTTTTTGGCAACCTGTATCTGCAAAGTTCAGACACAGCTGGACACAGGTAGTACCAAGCCCACTGTAGAGAAACAGCAGAGATATGAAACATATCCTCATACTTGATCTTTATCAGTGGTTAGGATTGGACCGAAGATTTAGTTCTGGTGATTAATTCAAACACGACCCTGTTCTTTGTAAAAGAACTCTTCTTCTTTTTTTTTGAAAGGCTTCTTGATATGCAGAAATTGCAGTAAAAAACATGCCTTTTGTTAAATTTTCATTAAATAAATGCTTTTCCTGGTAGCAAGAACGTTTTTTTTCAGGGAACTAAAAATCTCACTCTTATACCACAAATATTTGATGCAATTCATCTTACAATAGCTTCTTCACGTATTTCTTTATTCCCCTTCAATTTACAACAGACTCTTTGTAGGCTTAAACTGATACCCTGTGTCTATTGATCTCAGTGGTTTTGGACTGACTTCAGCATGGCTAGATTTTCCCACTGGAGCGAGTAAGAGCTACACTGCGTCCACATGAATTGTTTCCTCATGCCATCTACAAGTATTGGTTCCAACCAAACACATTCAGGCTACCAAATAACATTATTTTGTTGGGGTTTTCTTCTTTCCTTGAGTTCAGTACCTCATAAAATTGATCTTTCCACACCTCTTCTTTTTATATTATTTTTAACAGAACCTCATTTAAGTGTCCCCACTACATTTCCATTTGTTCATTGGTTTTGGTTTATTCATACATGATTGCATACTCAAAATAAACCTAAAATGGTATCCAGAATTCAAGCAGATAGTGCCCTCTAGCATACAACCATCCCAATTTGATTGCTCATGCCACAAAATTTCATAAATTTTATGTCATAAAACTCTAATCTTGTTACATTAAGCAAAATACCTCAGAAACATTTCAGATACCCACAAAAGCTTTTGGAGAAATGGCTTATCCATGTCTTCAAAAGTGACAAACACAGATGTGTCAGGAGAAAAAGATATGAGGCCATAAATCTTAACTTGTTGGGAGTTAATTAAGGGATTCATCAATCATTACACAGCTCACCCCATATATATACAGGCAAAATCCCGTCAGCTGCCACAACCCACAGCACTCTACAGGTTAAAAACTCCCAAAGTCCCTCTGTTCTGACTATTTATAAATGACTTTGTATAATCTAGCATTAAGACCTGTAATTATAAAACAGCATTAAAACAGGCCTGCATAGTTATGGATAATTATAGTTGGTACACTTTTTAAAGAAATAAAAAGCTTTTCCATTCAAACACAGGCTTTGCCTTTTTGACAGCTCCAAGTCCACAGGATGTAGAGAGATGATTTAAATTGTATGTCAAAATTTTGACTGTGCAAGACTTTCTTTTTTTTCCCCTTATCAAGAGAGGCATTGTTGTTTTCTCACCATAACTAGGCGTGACAGCGCCTGACTGGAGTCGCATAGCCCGTTTCTGAATCGGCATGAAAATGTTCACCTCTTGAGTTTCTCCGGCAGCTATGAACTAAGTCTTTCTCATGGGTAGAGTTTAAACCACTCAGCCTCATACATCAGGAGACAGGCACAGAGCTGCATTCTGAGGATGCACACGGGCAAGATGAACAGATCAGATCCTCCAGCAGTCGTGCAGAGGGTCATTCCAGCTACCAACAGCACTGAGCATTTACTCACTAACGTAGCCTGATTCCAAACCAAATGCTGTACGCTAAACTAGTCCCAGGAACTTCAACGGGATTCAGTCTGACTCTCTCCCTGATCTGCAGGGATATTTCCCTCTAATTAAAGTATATGTTGAAAATATGCAGGCTCTGCTTTTCCACAGGAAATACTCATGATTACAGATAGCGGCAATATTACATGTATCTAATAGGTAACCATGCATACATAGAGATGCACAACCACAATTTTATCCAAAATGTCAGTGATACATCTGCCTAATCTCTAATCATGTTTAGCACTAATAAAACTGCTCAGATTCCCAGGTTTATGGAAGCTATAATCTCTCTACAGACAGTCTAAGCAAAAGGTGCTAGTTAACACTAATGATTGTCTCCATTCCCTTTTGGCCCCAAATTCATTCATTATTTATGTACACTGAATAACTAGTACCTTAAAAAAACCCAGCTCTATTCATTTTGACAGGATTACTTGTGTAATAAGGTATTACTCAACATGAGTAAGGGTGGCAGACTCCCACACTCTGTCCCACTGGGAACTGCAAGCCCGACTTGTTTCTACACATACCACTAAAAACAGACTTCACTTGGCAATATCTTTGAGGTTCCACTCTTTGGTTGTACTCTAATTCTTAATAATGCCAATGGAAGTGCCTGAGGCCACTTTAAATTGGTTT
>JAVSBS010015420.1:8258-24859 GCA_033124195.1 Coracias cyanogaster | reverse complement strand
TAAAAAATGTGCATGTAACATGCTCTCATCTGTCACTCATGCTGAGATGGAATAATCTGTTAATTATTACTTTCTAAGATCATATCAATCAGCCATCTTTTAAAATGCACATATGCTACAAATAAGTTGTGTTATTTGAAAAGGGGTTTGGTGATCAAGTCAGTTTTGCTAATACAAACCAAGATCGGTATAACCTGTGTAACATTTTTGTGTACTTGTCTATTCCTATAGCTGCCACAAATAACCCTATGATTAGGTCCACCCAATATTCTCCATCTCATCCAACTCACTTTCTCCCTTTTGCTTTCTTGATTTCCTCCCCGTTGTTATGCAAAGATTTTCATTGACCTTTTGAAGCAGGTAACTGGGAAAGACACTTTGTGTGTAACTAAGTTGTTAGTGAAATACTCTAGCCTGAAACAAACTAACCTTCAATCAAACCAGAATTCCTAAAGTGATGAAGGAACTCCTAACAATATCCTATTATTCTATTACTGCACAGAATATTACCCAATTCTTTTGTAGATCTTATACAGGACTTTGGATTATTGTCCCTTTTTTTGTACAGCACCTAGTAGCCATTAAGCAGGAATGTTTAGTGATTTACCCAGAGACACACATTCAAAATCAGCTTTGAGCACAAGAACCTGTATCCTATTTTTGTTTGGTACCTGTCAACTTCATAAGCCTTTTGTTTTTCACTAGACTGTATGTCAACTGAAAGAGCCAAAAATTTTACTTCTGCTGAAAACTATTGTTTCTAAAAGATCAAAATTCAAAACTTGGATTTTTTGAGAACTTCTCAAAACCAGAAGAGGTATGTAGTGAAAATGTGGTTACAGTACAGGCAACATACAACCATAATAGCGCTGTGTCAAAGACGATGAGCATCTATCAGCACAAACTCTGAAACAGCAGGATGCAGTCATTGTTGATGTTTCAAGTAAACTGAGCCTGATCATTGGCTTCTTTCATGCAAAAGACTCTGCTTGGATGATTTTGAATTAAATCCACAAGCTCATTTATTTTCCAGGGCATCCTCAAATTAACTCTCGCTTCCTTCCCCCCCACACCCCTCAACCTTTCAGAAATGTACCTCCCTCCACTCTTCAGCTCCTCATACATTTTGCTTTTTTAATTATTATCATTATTTTAGATTTGTCCTCATGTCACAGCAGAAATAGCAGAGTTTTGGTTTTATTTTGATGTAAAGTTTTAGGAACCACTCACTGCTGAAAGTACTTTTGCAGTCACTATTACATTAGGTAATCACCACTCTTCTGCCTGCACTAGTACAAAGAGGAATCTAGTAAAATAATTAGAGATTTCAGGCCTTGAAATTTCACTGTAAAAACTAATACTTGCGAATGACAGAAAATAAGTCAGTCAGTCTCCAGACGCTGAGTGGGAGAGCTATGCTGCATGCTACAAGGAATCCATACATCACACACAGACACACATACCTAATTTCCAATGACATTGAGTGAAATGAAGGCAGGGAGTTGAAAAAGCTTTTAAATAATGACAATTATAAATGACTTACCTATTACAAAGAAATTTGAGGAAGCATGGGTTCATGCTGAAAAGTTAGCTAATATCAAAACTTTTGTCATTTAGGGAGCTTATTCTCAGTCATTCATAGTCTTTGTCTAATTAAGCTGACATAAAATTATCTTCAAGCATTATGAAATGATGAATTACTTTCAATAGAATCAACATTAATAGTAATAATTCTCTCCTAAAAGACACCCAAATTTCAGTACAAGAAGCTACTTTTTTGCTTGAGATCTTGGTAAAATATGACACAGCTTTTCCCACTCTTCCATCATACCATTGCTCAGTAATGGGAGTGCCAAAGAAACAGCTATCGAGCTTCAAGCCTCCTCTCATTTCCTTTCTCTTTCCTTCACATTTCAAACTCAACAAATGGAATTTTATTTTTTCTTTTTAAACAACAACAGATTTTGTATACAATCACAAACCATCTGAACTTAAAGTACAATTCTACCATTATTATACAAAACTCTTGCTCCAACCATCACTCACACATTCACAACACGTCTATCACTTTATAAAAAAATGCAAATAAACATGGGAACATGTAAGCACATATTACCATACATGTACTGTATGTTTCCTGGTAAAACTGACCTTGCAAGTAAAGTTTGCTAGTATCCATTCATAGCTTGAACTTGGATAACTGAAATACTGGGCCTCTAAGTAACTTTAGCGGGAGCAGAAATGAGGCATCGGAGAATTCGTGTGTACCTTTAAGAATTACAGGCACAGTGAAACATTTTTTGCGTCTGTGTGTGTGTGTGTATGTACAAAAAAGATACTTAGAGCAATGTCTCCAATGGATGTAAACATTTTCTTTCCAAAAGGTTAATTCTAGCTGCCTAGAAGTTTTTTATTTTTTTTGTTCACAGGCATGTGTGTGCTCCCCGCTTTTTGGAGGGTTTATATATAACAGGTGCATTCTTGGCCCAGGAACAAATAATCCTGGAGAGTCCAAGAAAGAAAAATCAAACTGAACTTGAAGATAAAATGACAGGGGATAAATATATTATTGCCTTTCTATTATGTTAAAAAAAAAAACACCCCAAAACACAAAAAATTTTGAACATTTATAATGTCTAAGCAATTTGAGGTAGAATTTTCAAAGCTGAAAAGAGATTGTTTCAAAGCCCAGATGTTGCTTTTCAGAAACTAGTGAAAATTGCTGCCTCTGAAAATTACTCTGAAATACAAATAGAGTAAAAAAAAAAAAATTGTTTAAATAAAAAAAACCACTTTACTCGGACATTCTGATATTCCAAAAGAGAAAATGAACTTTTTTCATGTGTTCAGGCAGGTTTGCATTCCTATCTCCTAATCAGACTGTCCATAGAGTTGCACCATCCCTGTTCCAACTTATGATTGCATGAGAAATAAACCAGAAAAAGTTTATGGTATGATGTGAGGGCTCTTGCTTCACTCACTGTGCATATTGTACTGTGAAGTCTTCTTCAGTTGTCTTGTGAAAGGTTGACAGCTGTTGTATTTTTTCCCAGTTTTTATTCACAGAAGTGTAAGAATTAAAAATCTACATTAACAAATGTGTGGTGTAATCATATATCATAGCACACGTCCATTCACTCGCAGTAGTATTGTACAAGCCCCTTTTACTTCTGTAATTTTCCGATTTTGGAACATCCACGTTCAGTTTAAAGCAATACCGAATGCTTCTCAAAACTGCTGCTTGCACATACTAACAGGCTTCCTCACTCACTGCTGCAATGGCACATGTAGGTAAGTGGATTGACTTCAGCTCACCACTGTCTAAAAAGCTTATTTTTAGCTTTATATAATTCAATAAATGCCTGTGAAGTTTCAAGAGAAAGAACAGTCACAAACAGCTGATAATTACCCATCTTAACAAACATAAACCCTAGATACTGCTGGAGCTGTTAACTAAGAAAAATATAGGTATTAGTCATGTAACACACATACACCCTTACACTAAAAAAATGCATATTGGTATGCAAAGTAAAAACAAATCTACAGACATGAAAATGAGAGACTATTCAAAATAGACAACATACCTTTAGGACCATAAGGAGCCTCAAGTTTTACTTTAGAAAGGCTGCAGTGGCGGGCACTGAAACACTGGCACAAAAAGATGTCCACTTTAAAAACCTTTGGGAGTTGGGGGGTGGGGAGGAAAGGAGAAGAAAAAACCCTGAAACCAGTATCTTTCCCTCCATGGAAACTCAGAGGACATCTGCCATTCACCCTTTCATAGGTACTTTGTCTACCTTCATGTCTGTTGTTCAACAGACCTGCTCCACAAAGACCCAGCTGTATAAACCAATGCTGTCAAAGAACACAGTTAAGGGATGGATAAAACTGGGAGGGGTGTCTAACATGCTGACCACTGACTGAGCTTGCAAGGATAAAGAACCCTTGGTGGAGAGAAGCAATCATCCATTGCTGTTTGTTTATTTTACCTCCTCCACCACATACTGGAACCTTTTTTGTTTTTTCCATTACCAAAACCATCCCCCACTGAGAGGCCTTTGTGATCCAAAAGGGGCAGAGCCCCTCTTTCTTAACACTGGCAAGTTTATGTAGGCAGATTCATTCAAACACATCTTAAAATAAACATTTGTCTCTTCCCCTACATCACACTGTCCATACACTGCCTTCAAACACACTTAAAAAAAATTATCCATTAAAATGCTCTTGCCTAGAACTGTTTTTACTGAGATGTATTAAAACAATTCAGCAGTGTAAGGCACATACTGCCATGGAGGTACAGCTTCAGATGAGAGCTATAGTCTTCTGAAAAAAAATAAATATACATTACAGTAAAGTAAACCCGGCTGCTATTGCCATAACAAGTGGTATAATAGCTTTCTTGAAAAGATTTCTTCCACCAAAAACCTTCTCACTGGGCATACACTTAATTATCTTATAAGTGAATCTGAATCCAGATGTTCAGATCCAAAACTTATGCCACAAGCATCACCAGGAAAATGACCACTGTATGAAGAAAGAAGCATTTAAAGGTTACCACTGGCCCTGAAGGGAGTGAGGACCTTCAGATTCCTTGAGGCATAAGAGGTGTAGGTGCTCAGCACCTCAGAAAATTAACTTGCCTGACAAACAAAAATAAACAAATCTTACTTCCCACTTCTTTTTTTTTGTTCTATACTCCCCACCCATACATTGCTTCTTTGTTTTACTAACTATGTGGATTTGGTTCTGAGAACAATTCAAGCATGAATCTCTATAAAAAATAGAGCACTGGCAACAGAAAGCCTTTTGATGTCTGAAGATGATACTGGAAGTAACAGTTCTCTATTAGAAGAGGATGCAGTCACTCCATGGGCCACCTACCACAACCAAAATAATTGATTAGAAGTTATAGTCACATTATACTGGGCCATTATGAAAAATCACGGATTCATTTATATCAGACATTGACAAACACCTCCATATCATAAGCTATATTTTCAAGGTTACCAGCCTAAACTGGATACAGAATGCAACAAGAAAGGTGCACTGTCCTATTTTTAATTTCAAAAAGGTAACAGATAGCTTTTTATTTGGTAAGTAGTCATCTGGCAAGATCTACAGTTGTTTAAATGGCATCTGGGATAGAGGATTGGTTGACTGATTGAAATATATCACAAAAATTTAATTCTGCAGTATAGCAATACCCTTGGCATTGATCACTGCCGAAAAAGCACAAACACTGAAACTATGGCCAGGTAGTTTACTGCTAAATACGCTCTCCACTTCAGCATGAACTACGAAACCAGGGCATAGTATTAAGAATTCAGAAGATGGCAATTTGCCATGTGACCCCACATAATTTATTGAATCTTTCTGGCTCCCAGTTTTCCTATTTCTACATAAGAGATAAGAATGTTTAACTGCCTTTATAAAAAGCCCTGCAAGCTCTGATTTTCTTTTTTTAAAGAAAATATTTCATTGGTGATTGCTGTTAGTATTTCTTACTTGTATTGTTAATTTACCTGAAGGTTTTATGCATACTGATACATAAGTGATGACAAAAATTAAGTAGTCTATTCAGCTACTGTATTTTGAAACTGCAAAACTAAGTTTCTTCACCCAGTCCTGGAAACTTGATCCTGCCTAAAAATCTTTTTTACCTATTGACTATATTTCTGTAAAAATATATTCATCTTTCTTTTCTGCACAGTGATAATGCAAAAAAAAAAAAAAAAGCCCAAAGCCAAAACCCCCACCAAAAAACCCTAAACCAAAAAACAGCACTTAGCACAAGAATGTCACTGAATCCTTTTCACTACATTGTCCAGTTTCACTGCACACTCTTCTCTGTCCTTCACACAAGAAGAAAAGTCACCCTTTGCCAGGTAATGCCATGGTAATAATTTACAATTACTGAGCACTTTTTACTCAGAAAAACTGTTTTGAAAGAATCTCATATCTCTTCACCATGAAGTACTAATGGCAACACTCATTTCACAGATGAACCATTAGAGACACCAGTTAGGTTCTTGTTTACCCACAGAACTGCCCAGTACTGGCACCCAAGTGAAAGTCAGAGCCCTAACCCACCATCAGGGCCAAATTCGGACAGCAAGCCAAAAGCTCTGATTTCCAGTTTTCTCTGTTATGCAGTAGCTCAGATAATAATTTCTCAGTACGATGAAAATGAGGCATACTGTGTTCATCAAACACGCTAACAAGATAATGATGGAAAGCAAAAACCAGCCCCCTTTCAAACCTCTGCCCTGGATGACTAATTATAGAGGCACACTAAAAAGACACAACTCCCTAGAAAGGGTATGTTCTGTATTACTAGAACTTGTACCTAGCCACCCATCCCTTCATTCACAAACAATGCAGAGATCCTTCTGTTTAGTTTTTCTCCTTTTTAAATTGCTCACATGGGTGTACCAGATTTTACGCTTTAAATATGTCACCTATAAAATAAAGTTTCAAAAATACAAAACTAATGCCAGGGGAACGTTTTTAACAAAGAGCATACTTCTGGTTCCACTAATCTATTTGCAACATGGACTAAACATAGAGCTGTGCACTGGGACTACCAGTTGGCATTTTTAAGAGTCGGCAAAACCCCCCTTGTAAAAGAGATCATCAGGTGTACAAAGGTTTTTTCCTTTTTTGACCTACTCTCTTCTCACCCCCATGTCCATCCTTGCTTTAGAGGGGGAAGATCAGAACGTGCAGCTGTTACCAGGCCTTTACACCCCTATCCCCCTTTCCTTCTACTTCCTCCCCACCTCACGTTACAGATATAAAGCACGAGCCAGGTTTATAAATATATTAAAGTGCCAAAAGCATGGAGTTTGTCTCGCTGTAAGAGCTCTTTAAATATGCTTCCAATATTAAGATACCTATATATTTCTGAAAATCTGACTAGGAGCCCATCAATGTCTTTAAACACCTATATACCTCTACAAATCTCATCCTACTTCCCTCCTTTACACGATTTACTAGAGAGCTTTCTATGCTTGCACTACTCTTTTCATCCTTAAAAGCACTTACAAATACTAATTGCTCTTCACATATCACTTCTGTGAGGTAAATAAGGATTATTATCCCCTCTGAAGTAAATACGGATTAGTAACTCCTTTTACAGACTGAGGAAATACAGAAGAGGAGTTTAAGTGGTCTGCACGCCACAACGAAAAGAGACGATACTGAAGCATGGATTAAGATATAGAAGTTCTCCATCCTGTCCTCAGACTATGACAGCCTAAATCCTGCCCTTCTATTTGCAAATGATACTCTCACCCCAATTGCACGATGATCAAATATTTAATGTATGCCATAAAATGAAAATATGAACTCTACAGCAGTCCCTCTTATTTGTTATGCCCCATTACTTGGACCGGGTGGTAACACGTGCCTATGTGATGGTTTTCAATTTTATTATAGTGTCTATTTGCTCACTCACTTAAGATGTTTAAAGAAAAGTTGTATGGATTATCAGATAGTCTGAAAAGTTCAGTTCAGAGCTCTTCAAACACATTCATTTTCATCTTATTAGCACAAGTAAAGTAAAAGCCTGAGGCAGGTAATTTACCATCCCGTTTATCCAAAGGGACTTCTAAAGGAAAAGTCAACCTTTGTAAATTGTTTGTGATAATCTCCAAATTGATCATTAATTATCAGCTGCTACTAAGCGTTTCTTCCATCAGCAGCGCTGTGAAAATAATGCATTTCTCAGAAAATCTACCATTGTTGTTATTGCCACCTGCGTAATCAGCCATTATTAAAACCAGCAAAGTTACATGGCAGGCAGCAGCCTCGCTAAGTGAATCCTGTCCAGCAACTCCATTTTCCAGCCAGTTTAAAAATTAGTTATCTACCAACAGGGAAGCATTCATTATTAATGTTATATTTTACATTCTATACCTTCCCACATACAGCAGCAGTTACAATTAATTTAGACCCATTCAGCTACGCTTAATAAAGCACACTTTGTTTTGTACTGCTGAACTCAAGCTGATGTACAGAAACTTCATTTTCCCTGTTGCAGTTTTCTGATTTTTCTCTACTAGAAGCAAATGCTTACAATCCAGCAGTCAAAATCTAAAAAGATCTTTCCATTCTTCATTTGTGAAAAAAATCAGGAAAATGTAGTTGAACCTTGATATAAAAATTTTGACCAACATTTTCCAGAATTGCTGGGCATCATACATTACATACCATTTTCATAATCTTGGGCCAACATACAACATCTGACATTCTCACAGTTCCTACTTGAACTCCATTGAACTTAATGGATAGTCACCAGTTAATCGTACTGGAGCTGCCCCAGATGTCATGCACCTTGCGTGATCCCATGCGTCAGCGGGATCAAACACACACGACAAATTGTATTTGAAAAACCCATTTCACCAACCAGGAAACCCAACCATGACAGCAATAGACTGCAAGTCTAGCAACTATTTAATTGTGTATTGTCACACATACCAGTTTACAGAAATGATGAATTAACATTAGAGGGAAGACAGGCAGGCATCTCCTTTTTAGAAATGTAGGGTCCTTGGAAAAGGTGATATGATTATGAAGCATATGACTGTATTTTTCTTTAAAAATGGTCTATGGGCAAAAAAAGAAACCCAAAGAGGTGAAGTGCCCATCACCATGGGTTGTAGGTATAACACAGCAGCAGCTGAAGCCTTTTGAGAATGGCAGTCCCTGCAGTACTGTAATAGAGTTCTATATTTTTTAATAGATGAAATGCAGGATAATTCTACGTACGTGCAACCGTGTCATCTTTAACAGACAAACACACATAGTAACAGAGTTTGTTTACATTAAAGAGGACTAACTGCTCATTAGGTTCATGACCCAGGTCCATCAGCAGCCCCTCCACTCTGAGTCCTGATGATTCCAAACGCAAAAGGATTACAGCTGTAAAGATGGAAAAAGGCAACAGTACTACCGCTGAAACAACTATCATCCCTGAAAGATAGTTTTGTTCAGGTTCTCTCAAATTCATATAATTTAGGTTTACAAATGTAGCACAGGATCTTTTAAACAATACATATAAAAATTCCAGTTCAAAGGGCAGGAAGCCTGAAATGAAGTATTCTCTTACAGAGAGACAAGATGCTGTTCTGCTAAAAACGCAGGGAACAGAACTGTATTTTCCTCAATGAGATGGTGCCAATGAATGGGCCAGTGCTCTTGAAGGAGCCTGAGCTTTAAATACCGTCACCTTTAGCAAACAGAACAAAGGGAACCAAACTATTAAAGTGCATTTCTGTCCTAGACAGGGGTAATGACAAATGACACCTCCTTGCTCAACAGTCCTGAGCATTTGATGCACAGAGAGTCATGTAATGTAATTTTTTTTTTTTTTTTGGTGGGGACGGAGGGGTGTCTCATTTTCTAAGTTGAGGCCTCTTTACTACTACTACTTTCCGAAGTCCTGCAGAACCAATTACCCCTCAGGCCACTGAACAGCATTTCATTCTAGTCACATGCCATAGAATAATGTACTAATTGCAGAATGAGATTTAACCCCCTGGGATCTGCATAAGTTGCTTCCAGGATCTATCCTGACCATGAAAAAAAAAAATTAAAATTGCAGAAAGGCAGGTATCTTCAGGACAATAATTTAACCTGCAGAATTTGAATGTTGGTCACCATCCATGAACATGAAAGAACTCAGCCCAACTGTCAGATCCTGGGCTAAACTTATAGGACTGAAAATTTTAAAATGCACTCAAAACTACAAATGAAACAATTTAGGAAAAGAAAATAAATCCTCTGATTGATGAGAAAATAAATCCTCTGAATGATGTCATTCATTGCTAGGTCTTTTCAGCAGAACTACACTAAGACTCTCAATGGATAGTTAATATTGGAAGTAAGACTTATCATCAGTAAACAACTTAATAATCCGTTACATAAGCAGTAACAATTCCTTGGCTGGTAACAAACAGTATGATATCAAAGTTGTCATCTCTTAAATAGAAGCTTGGTTCATTTTCTGTACATGGGTAGCCCTGATTAATTCAATTGTGTCCTCAGTGTGTTTAGTGCCGGTGTAGTGCCTGTGTAGATACAGGAGAACAGAGTCTTGCAAAGGTCTCTCTGAGGACTGAGTGAGCTTTGAAATTCTAACTTGGGCAATGTTATATGAAATAGAATCCAGCTTACTTGCCAGGAAGCAATAAAAGCTAACTCAGTGAGACCGCTCATGTGAATATATCTCAGCAGAATCAGGGCCTGCTTGAGCCACAAGAGAGTATAAACTCAAATAAAGCATTTCAGTATAATCATTCTTTAGTCTGTATTAGTAGCTAACATCTGAGGAAAGGAAAGGTTTGCTGCTTGGCAATAGTGTGGTGTTAATGTAACACAATCTGTTAAATGAAAAAGCAAAATTAATTCCAATTTGGTGTCTTCACATTTCACACTCCAGAGACTCTTACGGACTGAATGAAAGACAAGAAGGGGTAGTGAAGATTTAGTGAATTTTTCCAAACCGAATTGCCTATTTCTTTGCATTTCACCTAATTAAGTCAAGCAGCAATCTGAGGGAAAAATAAGAAAAGGTGGTTTTTTTATGTAGGTATTTCTTATCGTGTGCCTACAACAGCACAGAAATGTCTGTCTCTGACCATCTCTCACTGCCTACTTCCTCTCTTCCCCTTCTCTCCACAATTCAAATGTTTAGCCTCACTTCATCCTTGCAGCAAGGATTGGATTAAACAGAATTACTTACTGCTATACCAATTAAGGAGGAATTAATTACAACTTTGTCTCCTGTCCCTCTAAGGTTGCAAGTTTGTCTACCAAAACAAATCTGAATGTAGCTAAGTGGAGAGCTACAAACACTCAGGAAGACACAGGTATCGAGTCTTCCTCTCAATATATTCAAACCTCTGGCTGCAGTGGGGTGACTTAGCACAAGTCCTCTCCAAGCAAAAGCGTTGCACAACTGAGCTGTTCTACTCCCTGGTACTTCAATTCCCCAAGTGTGTAATAGGGGACAGTAATAATACCTATCTGTCAGCGGCATTGTGCAAGTTAATCCCTTAATATTTGTAAAGCACCTTGAGATCTTAGCACAGAGGGCACAACAGAAGTACGAAGTAGTATCATCATTGTAATAAATTGGGGCATGTTCCAATTAGACTGTTTCTAGTGAACTCTCTCTGGACTTCGACTCAGGACGTCTTTGGCTTCTGGAGTTACATATATACTGTCCAAACCAAAAAAATAAATCAGAAAGCTACACAAAACTTACTTCTTCAGTAGACCATTTCTTTCTTATTTATTTCTTTCTGAATAAATACTTCTCCATACCACCTATCACCCAGATTCACCTCCACGCTAATTACACTTTGAAAGACAACCAGCATAAAGACTATTATAGCATAATGTGTCAAGGAAAGGCCTAGTCAAATAAAGAGGCTTGGTCTGTCTCTCACTTTTTTCCACTGAATGATTATTCCCAAATCCCATATAGCCATACACCTTAGAAAAGACTAAAACAACCTTTGTTTCCCTTTTTTCCTTGATTTTTGCCACTCCTGAATATTTCCAGCTATACGCTCCCCAATCTACAAATTGCCAACCAAACCCTCCTGTTCACCCTGGTTACAGAATGAAACAAAGCAATTCCAACTGATCCACCACCACTACTTAAAAAAAGTAAAAAAACATTCAAGAACACGAACCAAATGCCCAATATCATGCCACCATCCATTCACAATGCAAAAAGTAGGACAGAAGGTGGTGACATGCATCTCTCATAAAAATTTACTAATGTAAGTGCCATTCCTCCTCTCATTCCTTTTTTACCCCACCACAAGACTGCGGATATTCTGCAGACAAGTGTTTCATAGTAAGGCTGTATCACCTCAAAGAGTTAAAAGCTCCTTTTGACTTTAGCACCTTCTGAAGTGTGTGAGGAGGATGCCTAACCCTGCAAAGTTCTCAGCATTTCCAGCTGCCGCTGATTCTAACAGAAACTTTGGGCACTCCATTTTGAGTTTTACAATATCAGGATTAAAAAATCCCTATTATCTCTTTTAATTAATTTGTAGTGATTTCCTGTAAGCCCTTACCTTGTGAGTCTAACTGTTCTGCTTTGTTAGTCTGGTACTACCTATCGCATTATGAAAAGACATTCCTGTGCAAACAGAGTATGACCCTAAATATCTCCTTCTTGCACAGAATAAATGTAATGCTGCATATTTGAGTGAATCACCATACAATGCAGGAGGAGAGACACTCAGAAAAAGTACTTCATTGCCTTGACTATGTGCAAGACTAGAGATTTTTTGACGTAATTGTTCTGAGATTAGGGTTTTTTCATAGTCTAGTTTTTTTAACACACCAAAAGGAGCCAGTATTTATCAAAAGCAAAATATTGTAGTTCAGTTCTTTGCCATTATTCTAGTCCATTTGTCACATCTATATAGCTTATATCTTTATTGACACAGCTATATGAGTAATAACATGTATCATGCCTCTGTCTTTCTGTACAGAACTCATATGAAGAAGAATAGGATAGTTCAGCCAAATGAATAATTATTAAGGTTATACTTTCAAAAACCGGAAATCAATTGTTCATCACTGTAATTGACTGTGGTCATTCATTACATCTCTGCTGTAGATTCTGCTCTGCTTTATAGGCAACACGTCATAAGAACAGGCATTTCATTTCAAAAATATTGCAGAAGTTTCAGCTCTCTAAAAAGATAAATACGTTAGTCTTCTGCAATGCGTGATAAAAAAGATGAAAACAGTCACAGGAAAAAAGAGGATGAAGCAAACAACAGTGCTGGTTTGCTGGTATAGTGACATGCTGTTCCAATACATCTCCTTCGGGACTTGCTTATACAATCTGATAACACTTATCACCGGTGCTCTCTTGCTACTGGCTCCTACTAAACATTTAGAGGCTCTGGCTGGATGGAAGACACCAAATGCAGATGAAGCAGAGTTTTTGAATTGAAGGACCCAGATACCTAGCAGGCATACAAAACTGTCAAAGTAGGCTAACCAGCAGTTTTATACACCTAGAGCTTTGGAGTATCACGGCCATATTGCATTGCTTTATTTCTCTTCCCTTAGTAAACTAAAAAAATATAAAAGCAATGATCCAAGCTTTCAGGCTTACTAATGCCCATTAACCAAAAAGGAATTAAAGAAACAACAAAAATAGTTTGTGTAAACAAAGAAGCAACCAGAAGTTCAAAAATTAATTTCAAACCTCTCATTCAGCATGGCTGGGAAGCCCAGGAGCTTAACCTGTCCAGCCAAAGTGTGTGAAGGGACAGTATGAATCTCTTTCTGGTTATGTTGGTGCCTTACCTCAAGATTAGATGTTGAAAGGAAAGACTCTGTGTCTTCTTGTCTATCTAGATATTTAGATAGCCTTCAATGACTGTAAGGTTGCATTACAACCTGCAAGTATTACCTGTGTTGCATTCCTTATTCTACAACAGCGTCCAGTAGCAATGTTATCTTTTACTTAATATTGCCTCTATTTCACAGGACAAAAATAAAATACACATTCTAATTTGGATTGTGAGCAATGTAAAATACATCCTACTATCAACCAAATGTAACACACAACAGTGATTAAAAAAAAACCAAAACCAACCCTACACTAAAATGGGCTAAAATCTATTCTTTAATTGATGTCATGTACACTCATTTAAGTTTTGCACAATTGCTTCTTCATTCCTGAAATATGACATCAGCCGAACGGGACTCCAAGCTATGCTGTATTTTCCATGTTTCACTTCAATAAAATATTACGAATACGTTACCATGTATCTGGGATTTTTTCTGCAATCATCATAACAAACCAGTGTTTTCATAATGTCGCCTCAAACCGCAGCTATTACTTCATACAAGAGTACAATGTTTCGGCACTGCAGCGCAAATAGTAGGAACAACTTTACCATCATCTTCCAAAACAGTTCTTTGAGCACATTTCCCAAAAAACAGTAGCAACAAAAGCTTTGCCACTCCATTCCTTCCCTCCTCCCTCTTGATGAACGAGAAGAAACCTCTGAAACAGGCAGTGTTCTCTCTTATCTCCTTGTTCTCAAAAGGCTCTGGATCACAGTCATCCACAGCTAAATCACACTGAAGTCAACAGGAAGCATTCCAAAATGTGGACAAATTACATACATCATTTAACTTGAACACCCCAGAAGAAGGCTTAAGAAAAACAGACTGGTTAGTATCTGCCTACACTACATGTTCTAACCAAGTCATAAGGAAGGCTGGGGCAACGCCTGAATTATACCAAAAGCATGAGTAGTATCTCATTTTAATGTGGAAATGAAATTGTCAATTACAGCAGAAATACATGAAGATACGCTGAAAATTCTTTTGCTAGTGCCCTGATCTTGTAGCAAGACAAAAACCTACAGAACTTCAAAGGAGTCAAAGCCACTCAGAGCCTAACAGGGTTGGCTTTTGTGTGTTCAATCTACCATATTCCTTCTCAGACTTTACTCAAAATGGTTTCAAGCAACTTACTGTTAATAAGGATTAAACCTACTTAACTGAAGTATTTTCAGAGATCGAGTCTGATTAATGGGTCTTGAAGTCTACAGCAGTGAGGCTGCACTCCTTATATATTCTAAATAGGACTATATATTTGCATTCTGGATTCTTTCTCAGTGAAAACCAGTGCATGCAAAATAAATTCCACAATCCCACATCTTGTATACAAAGGGCATCACACATATCCTGCAACTTAAGCTATTCTCCTGATATTATCTTAGTCTCACACAATCACACTTCGAACACCCCATATGTCCAGTTTGGTTATTCCTTCTTTAACAATCTAATAAATGTAATACTTAGAGGCAACTGTATTTAATCTAAAAACAATTATCAGCAGTACTTTGTGCCAGGAAAAGCATCAATAGAAATCACTAACAACGCTTTCACTTTATTTTCTTGCTGTTTAATGGGCCCAATCCAACACCCAAGTTAAATCAATGAGTCTTATAACAGTTTTCAGTAGGAGCTGGACAGAGCCTGACAATCATTCATGGACGTGCGGCTTGCACAGGACAGACGGATAACAAGCATAGCCTCTGGTTGATCACACAACAATACTGCAAAGACAGAGGTAGAACAAACTTCCCATGATGTTCCTACTACCCAGGGCTGCAGAGAAGTCAGTAATAAAAGCTTTGGAGGTGACGGCAAACACTGCTATCTGGGCTTATTTAGTCCTTGTCCTCTTCTCTAAGGCTACCATCAAACTCATTTGCTGCAAACTGGAGTGATACAAGGCAATGGGTGCCTGGTGAGATGCAACTTTTACCTATTAATCTTCTTAAGTGTTTTTAAAAATTAAAATACAGGACCCACTATTGGTGCTACATATACCCTCCTATTCACCAGAGTTTCATCTTAAAGAAAAAACAAGTCATCCGTACAACAGTTCACAATTGCAATGCACATCTATTGCTTTATTGAACTCTACCTGATAAATAGGTGTAAAAATGCAGATCAATTTATTGCTTTATTGAACTCTACCTGATAAATAGGTGTAAAAATGCAGACCAATTTATTTCAGGCCCTCACTTTGATGCTTCATACAGAGAAAAATAAGGAGAGAGAAAAACAAGCTCTGATTTTCTCCCCAAACACCATTGGAAGTGGTGTATTTCCAAACAGATCAGATGCACGAGCCAAACTATTAAAAACACTTAATTGCCCCCAAATTTTAAAAGCACACACAATTTTTTTGTACTAGCTGACTCACATGCAACTCATTCACACACCATTTTTTATTTCTTTACGAAAATCACGCACTCTTCCTGCACACGTGCCCATTCTTTCCTCCTCTCTTCAGTGTTAAATATAACATCAGAATCTTTGAAAATACAGATGTTATATAGCCTTTGAAATGTAGAAGCCAACTTCATTCTGGAGACTTTCAAATCTGTACCTAGGGCTTCCTGGAAGGCACAAGCAGCACATACTGCTTCAAGGGGCTTCTAAAGTCCTGTACTGACATGTGCCTGACCTCACTTCCTTCATACACTGCTGTTAAGACAGTCAAAGAAACTGGCAGGCTGATATTCTGTAGCCATTTAGCAGCTGCATTTTATTTTGGATTATAACAATGACAGGCCATGAAGAGAGTCAAGTCCAACTCTGAACCTGGTTATTCATACCCAGCTTTAATGCAAATGCAACTGTAACCTGACAGTAACATTGAAGTGGCTGAAAATCGTAAGGAGCCGCCACACTAGATCTACCAAGAGCACCCTCCTCTGAACCATCCTTTCCATCTCATGCTTTTCCTAAGTCTGATGTCTAAACTTAATGGGAAGGGTTACACAATACAGCAGTTTGTTTAAAACCAACAGAAAGAGACACAACTCAAGTTTTAGTAGTAGAAAGAAAGACAGGCAGACAGGCAGACAGGCAGAAAGACCTACAGACTGACCGACCGACCGACAGAAAGACAGACCGACAGAAAGACAGACCGACAGACCAACAGACCGACAGACCGACAGAAAGACAGAAAGACAGAAAGACAGAAAGACAGAAAGACAGAAAGACAGAAAGACAGAAAGACAGAAAGACAG
>JAVSBS010015419.1:15818-58736 GCA_033124195.1 Coracias cyanogaster | reverse complement strand
ATTTGAAATAAGTTTATACTTAAAAAACAGGCCTAATTTGCTGCACATGTGAATTAAAGTGGTACCATCTGAAGCTCTAAACAATCAGTGCACCAGAGGGATAATAACACAATGTAGAAATTAGTAAATGAATTTTTTGGTCTCCAGACCAATTAATGAGAAGTGAGCAAGTCTAACTCATCAGCTAAGAAACACTGTTTATCCTGTTTAAAATGCATCAGTGTAATGTGGCATCATCTATTCATTTTTACTCAAAAAAAGTGGTTGCTTTACATTAGAAATTTTGTTTGGTTCCAAAAAATAAATATGTGTGAAATTCAGATAGCTTAAGTTCTGTTGAAAGTTTTCAGACCTTAAGGAGTCGAGTTACTTTATTGTTTTTCATTAAAAATTTTATCATCCTTAACTGAAGTAGAAATAAAAATTAAGAGAAAGACTTTTTAGTGGTTTTAAGATGTACCTTTCATAATAATTCAGAATTAATGCATGGTCTTCATTACAGTGCAGAATAAAAAATGCTTTGTCACAGTCACATTTAAAAGCTCCATAAAAGTAACTAACTCAAAATATTTTCTTGACTGTCATCAAGAACCTTTATAAAATGGTAAGGTTAAGCGACCTTTTGTAGCATTCAGTACCAGGTATCAAAATGTGTATTTGGCTGGACCATGACTACTTTTTTTTCAGTGTAAAAAACCACAGTAACTTAAGCATATGGGCCTGAACATAGAATCACAGAATCATAGAATCATCATAGAATCATAGAATCATCAAGGCTGGAAAAGACCTCCAGGATCATCAAGTCCAACCCTCATTTCAACATCCCACTAGACCATGTCCTGAAGTGCTACCTCTACTTGTTTTTCAAACACCTCCAGGGGTGGTGGTGTCACCACTTCTCTGGGCAGCTTGTTCCAATGCCTAACCACTTCTTCAATAAAGAACTTCTTCCTAATATCTAATTTAAACCCCCCCTTATGCAACTTGAGGCCTTTACCTTTTGTCTTGGTGCTTTGATCTGCTGCAGCACCAAATTGATTCCTAGTAGAGACATAGCTATGTAAGACTAGTATATTGGTGGATAAAAAGCTGGACATGAGCCAACAATGCACACTTGCTGCTCAGAAGGCCAATCACATCTTGGGCTGCATCACAAGAAGCATGGTCAGCAGGTCAAGGGAGCTGATTCTGCCCCTCTACTCTGCTCTGATAAGACCTCACCTGGAGTACTGCAACTAGCTCTGGAACCCCCCACAGAAGAAGGACATGGACCTGTTGGAGTGGATCCAGACAACGGCCACAAAATGATCAAAGAGCTCAAGCACCTCTCCTACGAAGACAGACTGAGAGTGTTGGGTTGTTCAGCCTGGGAAGAGAAGGCTCCAAGAATACCTTATAGTATCCTTCCAGTACCTGAAGGGGGCCTACAAGAAAGTTGGGACTGTTTACAAGGGCATGCAGAAAAAGAACTAGGGGCAATCATTTTAAACTAGAGAAGGGTAGATTTAGATTAGACATTAGGAAGAAGTTTTTTACTATGATGGAGGTGGAATACTGGAACAGGTTGCCCAGAGAGGTGGTGGAGGCCCCATCCCTGGAGACATTCAAGGCCGGGCTTGATGGGGCTCTGAGCAACCTGATCTATTTAGATATGTCCCTGCTGACTGCAGGGGGGGGGTGGACTAGAAGATCTTGGAAGGTCCTTTCCACTCCAAATCACCCAATGATTCTATGACAGGAAGGTTACTGGGTGAAAAGAATAATCTATAAAGACAGAGCATAATATTATTATGCAACCACTGTCTTCAAGAACAGATTTACTGAACAAAGAACAGTTTCTTAATTGATATGTAATACCAGTGAACACAGAACTAATTGCTGAATGACTTAGCAAGATGCATCGAAAAAGGAGAAATACTTTTACTAAGAAACTTCTGTGGCTTTTGTAGTCTATATAGGCATGTAAGTATGTGTAAGTAGAATATAATCAAATGAAGCTATGAGAAGCGGAACAAAATATGAAACTGAATCAGGTTATAATTAATAATTCCAGAACTCCAGAAATAGTTACATATTAGCCAATAAAAATAAGGAAAAATGAGTTTAATGGTTTAAATTGATGTTTAAAATTTTTGTTAGTGCTCAAATCTGTTGCAGTAGAGGAGATGATAGGCTCAACTGATTCAAGTCTAGAAGATTTACCAAAGTGTCAGGAAACTTTAGCTGCACTACAGGCGAAGAGAAAAACTCTCAAATGACACAATATAATCTGTAGCTAAGTTAATTATTATTTAGAAGCTTGTCCTCAATAGCCTTAAATGTCACAGGACAAATTAATTGTACAAATTGTGGTATTTTTAAATCATCTGTCAGCTGGTAAATGTGTCAGTGGAAACATCGATGGCAGGAGATAAACTAAATGTCCAAAGAACAACCTACCATTCCAAAACTGCAGTACAGTATCAATGCTATGAGTTAAGAAACACTGTATAGTGAGTAAACACTGAAAGTAGGTAAAAATGAATTGAATATAATTCCTGTTGGGCTGTTGATGCTGGGCTAACTGAAGTCAGTAGGACTCTCTTGATTGAGTTGATCAGGTTTTGAAACATATCCAGAATTATGAAACATGAAGCTTCTGTTAGGTTAAATCGAGTTAGTTATAATGTACAGATCCTTTTACCTGGCTTTAACCACCTTAAAATTAGACCTTTTGTTGTTGTTGTTGTTTAAAAGTAGCACTTTTTGCTTCCTCAAAATTCAACAAAGCAGGGAAGACACAGTTAGAATGTAATCCATCCTGTCCTAAGGGAATTGCAGTTGACCATAGACTTCATATACATGAACATGTTAGCACAGATCAGTAGTGAGGTTTTGAAGCACGTCTCCCACTCATCTCTGCTTCCCATGCACTGGCTCAGCTTGCAGAGCAGTTTGATGAGTGAAAGCCTGATTGTTTCCTGAGAGGTCTAAATGTGATGCTCCAGTCTGGGCACATATGAAAGTGCTCCTATGCTTCCTGGGAACAAAGCATCCACACCAATGACTAATCTTTCAAATAGGTTCAAGATATATGTGTGGCACAGACATGATCCATGGAGGTATGCTCCAGACTAAATTTAATCTGAAGAAGAATATCTAAACCACATATAACAAGCACATGGGCCTGAGCATCAAGTGCTTTGATCTGCTACTGCACCAAATTACTTCCTAGTAGAGACATAGCTATGTAAGAATAGTTTAGCTAGATGAGCTACAGCTCATATGAGATGAACTTGAATAAAACTGGTCTATAGCACAAGACTTCAGCACTGATATAGAAAAGGACTCAAACTTTGCTGAAAATATTAATTCCCATCTCCATATTCAGAGTAATGTTGGGAAAGGGGTGGGTTTACTGTTATAAAACACATCTTACATGCGGAGCACTGGGAAAGAGAAAGGAAATAAGCATAGCCCTGTTACCCAACATATTCCATATTTGAAAAGGGCAAGTTAGACCGCTTTTGAGATTTAAAGAGATGGGACAAAGCATGCTGGATATGTTGAATGTTGTCACTCTCATTCCAGTATTTCATAGTTCTTTGAAGTTGAAAGAATTTCTACTGTCTTTAAATTTGCACTGGTTTTAAGAAATGCTGATCAGACAGTATTATTAGTTTTTCTAATAATAGCTTTACTAAAAATACTTACCATTATATCTTTAAATTTTCTCGATATCCTATGGAAAATAAGATATGAGTTCCATTAGAAATAAAAAATAAATGAGTTTCAGTTTTTCACTCAAACTTGTAGATTTTCAGGTTTTTTGCTTATAGCCATTTTTTATTACAAGGGCTGTATATTCTGGCTATGTATTTGAAGGGGGAAGTGCTTCTATACAAATTCACGCAGCATGAGGAACAAGCAGGAGGAGCTAGAAGCCTTGGCCCAATCCCAGAGGTATGATATTATTGGCATTAGTGAAACCTGGTGGAATAAGTCCTGTGGCTGGTGTGCCATGATGGATGGTTACAGGCTTTTCAGGATGGATAGATGGGACAGGAGGGGTGGGGGAGTGGCATTGTATGTAGTGGAAGGGCTGGAATATGTAGAGCTTGCAGTTGATGATGGCATAGTTGAGAGCCTCTGGGTAAGGCTTAAGGGACAAACAATTAAAACAGATGTCAACCTGGGAGTTTGCTATAGGCCACCCCATCAGGGTGATGAAACTGATGAGTCATTCTTTAAAGAACTATGGGATGCCTCCATGTAATTTGCCCTTGCCCCCCTGGGGGACTTCAATTTGCCAGGTATCAACTGGGAGTACCACTTGGCCGGTACAAGCAGATTCAGAAGATTCCTAAACTATCTGGACAACAACTTTATGTACAGGTGCTGAGAGAACTCACCAGGAAAGGTGCCTTCTTTGATTTGTTACTTGTAAACAGAGAGGGTCTTTTGGGTGAGATGGCAATTGGAGGCTGCCTTGGTCACAGCAACTATGAAGGAGTCAAGTTTAACATCTACAGTATCAGGAGGAAAACCAACAGCAAGACCTCTACTCTGGATATGAGGAAAGCAGACTTCAGGTTGCTTAGGGAACTGCTTAGTAAGGTCTCCTGGGAAAAAGCTTTTGAGGGTGCTGGGGTCCACCAGTGCTGGTCACTTTTTAAGCACCTTCCTTTAAGAACACAGGACGAGGCAATTCCAAAATGCGGAAGGCAAGTAGGCAAGGTAGAAGGCCACCCTGGCTGAGCAGGGATCTGCTACTTGAACTAAGGCAAAAAAGGAAGGTGTATGGCCAGTGGGAAGAAGGAGAGATGACATGGGAGGACTACAGGGATGCTGTTTGCCACTGGAGAAATCTGTGTGGCTAAAGTTCAGCTAGAGTTGAAGCTGACCTGCACTGTGAAGGATAATAAAAAGGGCTTTAAAAAATATGTTAATAGCAAAAGGCAGGCTAGAAACAACATTGGCCCACTACTTGATGATCACAGACACGTTATAAACAGGGATATAGACAAAGCAGAGACGTTTAATGCCTTCTTCACCTCTGTCTTCAACAACGGCAAAGGGCTTGGGCACCCCTAGAGCCCTGGGATAGAGAACCATGACTCTGCAAATGATAATCTCACAATCAACCATGAACTCGTGCAGGATTTGTTGCTCCAGCTGGATCCCTGTAAGTTGATGGGGCCTGATGGGATTCATCCAAGGGTACTTAAAGAGCTGGTGGAAGTCATAGAGAGACCTCTTTCAATGATTTTTCAGATCTGATGGGAATCTGGAGAGGTACCTGTTGACTGGAAGTTGGCAAATGTTGTCCCAATCTTCAAGAAGGGCAGCAGGGATGATCCCAGTAACTACAGGCCTGTTAGTCTCACCGCGGTGCCTGGTAAGATTATGGAGAAAGTTATTCTGGGAGCTATTGAAAAACACCTAAAAGACAACACAGTCATTGGTCCCAGCCAATACGGGTTCATTAGGGGAAGGTCCTGCCTAACTAACTTGATTTCTTTCTGTGATAAGGTCACCCACCTATCTGACCAAGGGAAGCCAGTTGATGTAATCTTTCTGGATTTTAGTAAGGCCTTTAATACTGTCTCTCACAGTATCCTCCTAAACAAATTGTCGGGATCCAGATCAATAAGCACATAATACTATGGGTGAGCAATTGGCTGATAGGTGGAGCTCAGAGGGTCGTAGTGAATGTGGTTACATCGGGCTGGAGACTAGTCACTAGCAAGGGAGGAACTAGGGGTTCCTCAGGGATCCATCTCTTTATTCATAGATGACTTGGATGCAGGACTTGAAGGCTTACTAACTATGTTCATGGATGACACCGAATTGAAGGGAGCAGTTGACACTCTTGAGGGCAGAAAGGCCCTTCAGAGGGATCTGGACAAGTTAGAGAGCTAGGCAATTGCCAATCACATGAAGTTTAACAAGGACAAGTGCCAGATTTTACACCTGGGACATGGTAACCCTGGATATACATACACTCTGGGGAGCGAGAGGCTGGAGAGCAGCCCTGCAGAAAGAGATCTGGGGGTTCTGGTTAACAGCAAGTTGAACATGAGCCAACAGCATGCTCTGGCAGCCAGGAGGGCCAACCAAGTCCTGGGTCAAGCATGGCATTGCTAGCCGGTCAAGGGAGGTGATTGTCCCACTTTACTCTGCACCCATTTTGAGTACTCTGTGCTGTTTTTGACACCACAGTACAAAAAAAATACAAAGCTACTGGAATGTGTCCAGAGGAGGGCCATGAAGTTGGTGAAGGGTTTAGAGCAGATATCATATGAAAAGCAGCTAAAGTCACTTGGTCTGTTTAGCCTGGAGAAGAGGAGATAGAGGGGAGGCATTATCGCAGCTTACTGCTACCTCACTAGGGAAGAGGGAGGAGTAGGCACTGATCTCTTCTGTCTGGTGACCAGTGATAAGACCTGAGGGAATGATAGGAAGATGTGCCAGGCAAGGTTTAGGTTGGACATTAGAAGGAGGTTCTTAACCCAGAGGGTGGTGGAGCACTGAAATAGGCTCCCCAGGGAAGCAGTAATGGCAACAAACCTGACAATATTCAAGAAACATTTGGGCAATGTCTTCAGACACATGGTGTAAGGGTTGTCAGGCACTGGACTAGGCTGTCCAGGGAGGTGGCTGAATCACTATCCCTAATAATGTTTAAAGGACATGAAGATGTGTGGCTGGGGGACAGGGTTCAGTGGTGGATGCAGTAGTTAGGTTAATGGTTGGACTCGATGATCTTGGAGGTCTTTTCCAACCAGACTGATTCTGTGACTTTGTAATTCTGTGATTTTCTGGCTTAGAAAGTCCTGTGTAGCCGCCTTTACTATCTAGACAAATACAAGGTTGCTTTTGATCAAGGTTGATTCAGCTAACCCAGCTGATTCAAAGGAGGAGTCAGAAACCTTAGAAAACATTTTAATAAATTCATTAAAAATTTTCTAGAAGACAAGGTGATGTGAGATAAAAAGTTGAAAACAGTTCATGTTTCTGATGGTATCTTTATTTTTAAAGTCACAGAATCCGTAGTGCACATTCAATTAAAATGACAAGGTACATGCTTGGAAACACGTATGTGTATTGATAGAAGCAGAGTATATTCCTGTAATATAAAAATTTTCACTGTGAAATCACATTTTAAAGTTTTTTTTAAAAAGAAATATGTATTTTTAGAACATCAGAATGCTTATATTTCAACATTTTTAGTTTAATCTCAGTGTGGTAGTTTAGTAAAGCCACAGTGGGGCTCGGTGTCTGCAGACAGCCGAGTCACACAGCTACCATGAGGTCACTGTCCGAACCAAGACACTCAGTTAGAGTAATTTTTCTTTCACACATGTCTCTGTCTTATACAACTAAAGAGTTTAAAAATTGGAAAAGTAATTTGATCATCTACATCCACTCTGAACTTTTTTTCTTTTCTTTTTTTCAGTATGCTCTTCAGGTATCTGTTCAGATGTTGTTTAAAAATTTCAGTCAAAACTAATTTCTTATCTTTAAATGGCAATCTAATAACTGCAATCACTGCTACCCTGTTTGAGTTCACCATGTGCCTAATTTTAAGCATTCAAAAAGTGTCATTAACTTCAGTCAGACTACTAGACTTAACATTACGCCTGTGTTTCAATGTCTTGTCAACTCAGACTGCTATGATGAGAAATCTTATCAGATCAGACAAAGGAAAAATAGATCCTGACCTATATCATTTACAATGGACAATGGTCTTTCTTGAAAGTATCATGCACCATGACTAATAGTTTCTAAATATTTCTGGGGTACAGACACAATAAGAATATCAGTGTCAACCTTAAATGAAAATTGTTACTGATTATTATAGTTAAACTCCCTGATTATTATAGTTTTTAAAATATATATGTGTATATATATATAAAAATATACATATAATGTCCATAGAGACAGCTATACCTATAGCTAAAGCTAAGGTTCAAACTCAGCATTTCCAATGATCTTAATGCATAATTAACTTGATTTTTAAACAGAGTTAGCATACAATCACAAAATTCTTTCAGTAGTCATCTACTAAACCTGAAATGTGTAATCAAATTTTAAGTATGTGCTAGTATACTTGGGGATCAGTCTGGTAAAAAACCATGTCAACTGATTGAAATGATAAAAAGGAATATTTAGGGTGCGTAATGAAAGCAGGAGTAAGTAGATCAAGGATTAAAGGAATATTTTATTACATTTCTAATAGTCTCAATTAGTGAAAACAGTCTTTATAACTTGTATCATAGATTCAGAACGGAAAAGTTCCCAAGTCCTTTTTTTCACCCTCTTGAATACCACATTTATATGTATTTGCTGAAATGTCTGTAATTCTAGTATCATGTGAAAGTCCCCAACTCTACGGGGTTTTGTTCCTGAAAAGCTTAAGCTAATATAACATACAAATCAATTGGTCAACTCATTTAAGAGATAATTCCTTTAACATTTGGAGGTCTGAGTTAGACTGGTGACTGAAATGCGTATTTTGTTGTCAAAGGTTTTTGCAATGCAATTTCTTAAGAAAAAAAAAAAGGCAGAGAAGATATTTTAATTATTTATTCTGGGGAATTAAACAGTGCTGTTGGTGAAAGTACAAAGGATTTCAATTTGCCATTGATGGCAGTCTGGCCATGCAATAGCAGTTCATTCAGCTTGCATTTCTCCACTGTTAGCTGTAATCCAGGGTTTGGCAGAAAAGGGAGAGGAAAAAAAGCTTGGTGCAATCTGCTTTTGTTAAGGGACTATATCTGGGGAAAATATAATTGAGTGAAGCAGAAAATTCATACAGTAGTCAGATTATTTTCTAGAATATTACCTGTTAAGCAAGCACATATTTGTTGGAGCATTTCTTACAGTTGGTAACACATGGGAAAAGTGATTGGGAAGGATAAAGAGGTTGTGTAAGAGAATGAGATTGTGGGACATGATAGGAGTAGATAGGTGGGTAGGAGGAGGCTAGAAGACCTACCTGCTTCTGTTCAGTAGTGGTAGTCCCCTTCTGGCTGTCATGTCTTTCCTTGCTGTTGCATTTCCAGGGTGTTGCTCCTGAAGTCTCTTTCTAACAGGGTGACATTTGGAATTGCTTTGAGTAAAGTTAAATGGTATTTACTAAAAATATCAGTAGCTGTTTGACAGGTCTTACCTTCTAAACTGTACTTGAGGGAACTGTGCGATGTTCAAAACTGATCTCAGTTTTACCAAAACAGCTGAAACTTAGTCACAACACTGGGAACTATTTTTGCCCAGAAATCCTAGAGATGTTACAGCAACTCCAGAAAAAAAATATCTCTGATGATATCCTAGTAAAAACTGAGATAGAATATTTGGCTGTTCAGGAGCTGCACTTTCCTCATAGTCACTATACTTTGCTGGCATTCCTTCAGAGAACTCAAATGTGTTACCATGGAAAAAAATCTCTAATGTAAGTGTTTAGTTGGTAAGTAATGGTGTCTCCAGGAGGAGTGGTCCAGTGGAAGTACAAAGCGTATCCAGGTGCCAGCAGTAAATAAAAATATAATAGATCATCTCATTTATTTGGTGATCCACAAAAGGTTCTCAGAAAGGAATACATTTTATACTGCCTGAATGAAATGTGGATAAATGCTCTTATACTTTTGCTTTTGACTACATTTGTTAGCACATCCTTTTGCCAAAAGATAGGATGGCTGTTTTGCATTTAGGATAAGCAAAGAAACTGCTTGTTCCTGCAGATACTCTGGACTGGCACACACTCTTGAATTATTTAGAAGTTGTAAGGCTGTGCAACCAGTGGCTACACAAAGAAGTTATTGACAGGGGGAACAAAAACTCTTCAAAGAGCAATAGAACTAGTGAGAGGGGATTGCCATAAAATGGGCGATCATTAAGATGGAAACAGCTAGGTCAATCATATAATGAATACCAGTTAAGGCCATAAACCTGTCGATAGGGAAATGGTAAACCAAGGAAGATTGTTTATCTGGGAGTGTAAGAGAGTAGTGTTGGAGAAGATAAAGAAATAAATTAAAAGAGAAGGAGCAGATGCTGTTGGGGCTGTTCACTGCAGCTCAGAGGAAGACAGAAAATTTTTTACTTCAATCGTTAGTCTATCTAAATGCTACAATCAGGGAATTCCTCAAGCACACATCCTAACAGAAATGGCATGTTGGCTTGCCCATGTCTTAAAGTCATTGACCTGGTCCCATCTTGCCTAAACTTTAGCAAGGAAGACATTCAAGATTATGAAACAATCTTACATCTTACATAGGATGAATTGTCTTTTGGAAGTACCCATTTCCCTCCCTAACTAAAAGGGAGCTGCAGATAACAGCCAGTAACAAAAAGTCTCACATGCTTCAAGGTACATGGGATGAATGTTAATGGAAATATCTGTAGCTGGTGCTCTTATGTTTATGGCTAACTGAGTTGTGTTTTGAAATGTGTTTAGTCTCCATTCACATAAATTTTTGGAATGTCTCAAAGTCTTCAATGTTAGCCTTGTTACTTGCTCATTTGCTCTATCAAAATCAGCAGAAGGTGATTATCCCTGCTCATGTCTTGCCAGAACGCGGAGGCTAACTTCATCTCATGCAGAAAAAGGGACAACTAGCAGCCAGGCATTCGTGTGATGCTAGTCCTCTTGTGCATAGAAATAAACAGATAAATGAACGAGATTACAATTATAATCACAAGGAACTTCAGATCAAGATATGCACAAATACTATAGCAAATAATTTTTTTATGTGAGTCTTTCAATCACTGTTGGAAACTCCATGACTGACTCAATCAACATGTTTTATCTCTTCTATCCCATAGATACAGTGATCATTTATGTGGCTCCTGCTCATTATTGTCAGAACATAGTTCACAGTTTATAAAACATTCAGTCGCTTTTGATATTAAAAAAATGGTTAAATCCAAGATTCAGCTAATAACTGATTTTCACCAAAGATCTGATCAATAAGCAAAGCATAAAATTAATTACGTTTTAATTAAATTCCTGAAATGAGTCACTGATAATATAACACATGGGGGGCACTAGATAACATTACAACACATTTCAATGAAATAGAAGTTTGAGAGGATTTTAACTGACTTAAAGCTAGGGAAAACTAACTTTTGTTAGGTTACTTGAACTCTGATTGGATGTAGTCAACTTCTTTACAGTTTCACTGTGGTCAAATTACAAAATTTCATGTTGCTAAGCTTTCCTAATATTTATCAGAACATAAAAAAGGGATAGAACATGTACAGCTCTCTAATTTCCAGAGTTTTAATGCTCTACCAGTAGTATGCATTTCTTTTTCATTATTTTGAATCATCTTTGGTCTTTGCATGGAAAATTGGGTACTTTTTGCCAAGACTTAATCACTAGTCAGATTTTAGCTATATATTGAAAAAAGAAGGCAAAAACATGATAAATTTAAATGTAAAATGCTTACAGTACAGTATCATAATCACAGGCATAAAACTTTTCTCATTTCTTGTCTATGTATCTTGAAATCTGTGTTCTGTTTTTAGTATAAACCGATTTTCATGATATAGCTTTGCTTTATTTCTTGATGGCCTTTATTTAATTTATGTATTTATTTCTTCTTCTTTTTGTACACTTTCTTTTGCCTCTGTCTGCAACTACAGTAACAGTTGCTGTTTCACAATGGTCTATACAGTTCCCTGTTCCCACCGTTATCCAACTTAACTCCTTCCCCTAGTTCCTCCTCCAGTTTGTGGTTGTACTTCCATCAGTTTGCTCATATCTCTAGTAATTTTTCTATCATTTCTCTTATATATATTTCAACCTTTTTTTTTCTTTTATATGAAAACTAAAATGCCTGGATTTTGTGCTTTCCTTGCTATGCTGGGATCTTTATGGAGTCCTAAAGAGGCCCCACATTGTGACAAAAATCACAAAACTGGTTGCAGCATAATATGTTAGCCCAAGTTGTCATCATGTATTGTACTATGTTAACATTAAAACAGAGGGAATTTGAAGACAAACCCTACTTCTTTGCTGCAACATGATAGAGTGGCCATGTTATGTGATAAATTAATGCTAAAAGTCCCTGTTCATTTATTAGATTCTTATGATGTTTTCAATAAGGATGTCTTTTACTTGGCCTTAAACTTTACGAGTCACTAAGTTTCTTTGCAGGTAGTCAGTTTCCAGCTGGAGTGGGACCTGTCACATACCATGACCGATATTGCCCTCCCACTTTGCTGGAATCCTGCTTTCCTGCTTTCTTGAATTATCCAGTAAAAAACTGAAAACAATTCCAGGGACACTCCTTTCCTCTGTATAAATATGGCTTAGAAGCCTGATGTATGCTTTCCATGACCTAACAATACCTACTGCATGAATGAAATTCATATATTCTTGGCTAAATCTATCAAATACATTCAGTTAAAATTCATCTCACCTTTGTTTCTTCAAATTGAAGGTCTCAGCTTTTTTTAAAACAGATGCAAACCCATTTGAGTTAATGCAGTTGGACAAAAACAATTGAGGATAGGTTGGTGAAAACATCAAGTAGAGTATTTTTTCTGTTCTTACTGGTCCACAATGAATGATTGCGCCAAAGTTTGTAGCTCAAAGGAAACAAGGAAACTACTTGTGTTTTTAATGAATAACTTGCTACAAATAGGATTGAATTGGAAGAGGAAATTCTGTGATTACAGGTAAGTTGTTAAATTACATTATTTTCTTTACAACAAAAACAGGACCACAAATGTATTGGTGAATATCAGACAGAAAAATGCAATGTCCTTATCTGGTCTGAAATTGTGTGTACAATGAACTTGACTCTTCTCTCAGAGCTGCATTATTAACTGCTGGTTTTGAAAAGCTACTCTTTGGTTTGAAAGCTACTCTTGAGCATCTGAGCACACACAAATGCTGATTTTGCAAGATGTATAGCAATGCACAGCACATGCCAGCTGTAAGAAGGCTGAACAGTCCATTCTTGAATGCAAAGCAATTACGAGAATACCAAATCAGGTAGACATAAAGAGATTGGGAGGTGAAAATATAACATTGACTAAAATAACTAAATATTGGCTCCTAAAGTTATTACTTTAAAATTAATTTTTTAGGAATCTTATTTTGTACAGAAGCTCTATATGGTGTCTTTGTGGCTTTATTAATATTACTCAGAGCTTTTGAAAATCATGTTTCTTTTACTTCTGCAATATAATACAGACTTTTACATAGAAACCAAATTTGCTGCACTGATTTACCACCAATTTCTAGAAGGAAGATCAAGATTTCTTTTTTAGATGATAATTTCTACTGAGTCATACTAATCTGTTCCATTTTAGATGCACATATCTATATAGAATCAGATGGGTATTTTTGCTCACTAAATCAATAGCAGGAGATTCATCTTCAGATGCAAAACTTTTTATAACAAAGACATCCAGAGAATCAAAAGGAAGGAACCTGTAGAAAGCTCCATGCTTGTGTAAAAGATTAGGCTGATGTTTATGTTCATGACTTTCGCTGAATTGATGTGTAAAGGTAGCTTCTCAGAATGTAGTATTTATTTACTTTTATTGGACAGAAATATGTATGCCTGTGTTATACAGTCACATACATCTACAGAATATCAGAGTTATCAATTATGATCATACTGCCTAAACAGTACAGGTGAAATCCTGTTTAATTAAAACCTGTTTTTAACTACTTTCATTTTTGTGTTATACTGCATATGTACCTTCATACACATATTTCTGCTGCGGTATTTCTGCTTATTTCTGTGCAAAACGACCTGTCTTGTCACAGTGTATCCAGTGCTCTGCCTTTCCAACATTTGTACAGATCTTCATTGAAGGAATGCTGTAGAGATTCAGGATATCCTAGATGCATCACAGGAGTTATGCATGTGCTCTATTAGTAATCAGTTGCTGCTTGTGTTCTTTTTCCAATAAGCCAACCTCCAGAAAGCTCAGAAAAGTGTTAAAAGCTCTCACAATTTAAAGGTGGGATTTCCAAATGGAAAAGAACATGGAGAAGTCTTAGTGTAGGTGTCATGGGACTTGGAGTTCAATTTGAAACAATTAATTATACACCTCATGTGCTTTGCATTCTGGTTACTTTCATTTCATCTTAGTCTTATTTTAGGTTTCAGAGTAATTTCCTCTCAAGGCCTAACTTTTCATTCTTTTTTAATGATAAATGTAAAGAACAGGATGACTCAGCTACCAGCTTGCTTTGTTACTTCTCATAACAAATTTGGTTACTTCTTGAAAAATCTCGTTTCCTTCTTCAGAATGAAAACATGATAGAATTTTATGAATAATGAAACTGATTAAGTTAAACAGAACTCTCCTTTTGAGCTTTGAGGATATTAAGACCAATATAGAATAGAATTTCTTAGAGAAGTTAGTTGGCTTGATATGAACTCTAACTAAAACCATATAAGAAGCAGAGTTATAAATAATTTAAAGATTTATTATTTAATAAAAGAAATGCTTAGCATGTAAAAAAAGAAAAAAACAAATCCAGGTCACACTCAATCAATTTGTTTCTCTTTTTTAGACTGCTATGTGCTAGTTCAAGTAGTCATTATTTATAAGAAGCTTATAATTTATTTCAGTATCATAAGAAAAAGAGATTTGAACAGATATGTAAAAATGAGAAGGAAGAACTGAAAAGGCTTCATAAACAGAAAATGTAGAGAGTATTAAAGAAGGACTATACAAACTGAATATGAGAAAGAGGTTACAGTTCGCTTTTTAGTTATTTTAGTTATTAAAGTTATTTCATGCCGAATATTTAAGTTCATAAATTTGCAGGTTTTGACCCTAAGAGTTCTATCATCTTCTCATCTACATTTTGCACTGAAAGAAAATCTTCTGTAGGAGCTTAGAGAAGTCTTTTATTAAAGCTTTTGTGATCATAGTAAGAAAATGTAATAATTCCTTCACCATTTTAATTAATGTCATTATCTCATTTAAACCTGAGAAAGAAGGATTCTTCAAGGAAGATGTATAAAATTTAAGGTGAGTAGAACTACAGAGAAATTTTTGGAAAGCCATTTTAAGATACTTCAGAAATCTTAGTGGAAGTAAAGCGTTAGATGTTAAGAAAAAAAAGAAGAAAAAGAAAAAAGCTAGTGGATGTTGAAAATTCACCAGCAGATTTTAATGGGAACTGGACTAGGAGCTACATGACTAACACTTATAGGTGAGAATTTTAACAGAATTTGAGAGTTTATCAGGAGAAAATAATCATCTATAACATAAAAAAGTCAACTGAATGTTTTGAGTGTGGAGTTTTGGGAATATTTCTTAGTAATCTGTTAAAATGAGACAGTGTATGTGTTTTTCCAGATATAAGGCATATTAAGTAATGCCTGCCAATAACAGACATTTATGAAAAGGGAGTTTTAGGAATTGGAGGACTGAGTTATGGATGTCTTTTTGATAAAACCAATAAAAGTACAAATTGGAGATTATTTAGATTACATTAGTTATATCTTAAAGACTGAATATTTGAGCAGACTGAATTTGGGTCTTTGAAGTCTTCACTGAGTTGGGAAGATGTAGTGTTAATGTTACAAATATTGTTCTTGTATCTTCAAATATTATGTAGAGAAAAGAAATTACTTGTGTGGTAGTGTCTGATATGACTATCAACAAGGATTGCTACCCAGCCCAGTTTCTTTGGAGTCTTAGCTGTTGGTAAAACACAGTAATCTGGGGTCAGGGAGAGAGTGGGTCAAGTGAAAGACTATAACAATGGGAAGGGACTTTAGAATCTCTTAGTGCTGAAGGAATTGGGAGGTTCAAATTTTTAGTGAACTCTACATACACAAGGAATGAAAGAACTTAACACTAACCCTATGGTTGGAAACATTTTTTCAGGATGCAGAGTACAAAGCTATTAAGCGTATAATTCTGAAAGTTTGTCTAATAAATGTAGTTATAAAAGAGTTCTGGGAAACCTAGAGATTTGTGAAATAAATAGTTAAAATTATTAGAATCTATTACAGAAAATGCTAGTTTTAATTAGGGAGTAAGTGTCTTAATATGAGACTTAAATTAATCTACATGCACATTTTTCACACTGGCTATAAAACATCATGGAAGGAAAGCTCAGATACTTCAGAACAATTACTCCTGATTGATCACAGTCTATTGCAGGCAAATGATGCTTATCATCTTTATCATCATCAGATGGAGGCTTGATAATTAATGTTGCTGCATGGAATACTGTAATGACCTACTTGCTTTTGTATTAAAACAACACCTTGCTGTTGTCCAGAAGTAGATAGATGTTTACTGTGTTAGGCACAGTTCGTTTTTGTTTGTCTGGTCTTTGCAGATAGAAAGCGTGCAGGTGGCTGTGGTAAACCGACCCATTATTTTGAAATGTCTTTCTAAGTCAGCTAAAAAGAACTACAACTCCCATGAATCATCGGGGAGTCCTCCAGAAGTTGGAAGCTGGAAGTCACAGAGGCAGCAAGGTATAAAAACTAAAAAGAAAACAAAAACTCCCTCTTTCTGCTACGTCTTCCAGAGAGAAAGTTTGCTGCTGCCAAGCCTCCCCCCCCACCACCCCAGGCCTCGCGGCCGGGGGAGGAAGGAAGTGGGGGAAGAAGCTGAACGGAGCTGCTGCAGAAGCCAGACACCACCCATGCCACCACTGGCTGCTGCTGGAACTGCGCCAAGTCCAAATGCCAAAAAGTTCCAAGCAGGGGGGAAGGAGGTGAAGCTGCTGCCTCCTGCCGCTTAGAGAAAATACGACAAAAAGCCGCTGCCGTGAGAGTGGCACCAAGCCAGGCTGCTGCCTGCGCCACATCACTGGCGCCGCTCCAAGTTGAGAGCGTTGTGCCTAAACCAAAAGAAATTACAGCAAGAAGCTGTCGCTGGTGTTGCCCCAAGCTGGGGGTGCCACACCAAAGAAACCTGCAGCCCCAAGGTGGGAGCGCTGCACTGTAGAAGCCGCACGGCACCGCCAAGTCGCAAGCTGCATGCCACTGCTGAAAAAATTGCAGAAAAAAGCCGTCATCATCATCGCCATCGGAGAGAGACTCTGATCGCACCGAAAAGCTGGCAAGTCGCCATCATCATCAGAACTGCCCAAGTCTGCTGGCCGAGCGTTGTCGAACTGGCCATCACCACACGCCGAAAGAGGGTAGAAGTCAACATATACACACATGCACGCACCACACCACACCAGGTTGACTAAGGGGGAGTGAGTGGGTGGGCGTTGCATCCTTTGACACTGTAATATCTCCATAGAGCAGATACGGTTTATGTGAATATATCTGGTAATTCATTAAATACTCATCAGTCTCTGTAATTGCCTACGAGCTTGTTGGGGTAGTATCTTGCTTTGCCCTCGATCCCCTTCCCTTTTGGGAGGCGGCACGGACGCTTGTGCCTGGACTGCGACAGTGGCACATCATGCACTTTGGTAAGTTTCTGTTGGTTGGTAGTCTCTTGTCAAACTGTGTATAATTAACATGGGAGAGAAACTTACATCTCGAAATAATTTGGGGTATGTGCAATAAAATGCTCTAAAGTGTCATTTCCCCCATGCTTCTGCTTGCTAAATAAAATAAGTACAATACACTGTTTTGGAAAAAGCCCATTTGTTCCCCCTTCCCCTTGTATCTATTTTCCACATTTTCAAAGGCATTTGTCCTTGTGATAAGAAAAATATGACCAAAGACCATATTTTTTTTCCAATTTGCTTCTTTTATAATGAAGCTAAAACTTTACTGGTGCAAAGAAATAAAGCAGCTGTTTTGTCATTTCACTTTGTGAATAGGGTTTCAGGTTTCAATAACTGAAGTCTGCATCAGATGGCTGATCAAACAATAGAACAGGGGTCCTCAAACTTTTTAAACAGGGGGCCGGTTCACTGTCCCTCAGACACTGTCGGGGGCCGGGCTATAGTTTGGAAAAAAAGGATAGGGGAGTTGCCCATCTCGCTGATGCCGCCGCCCCCCTCCCTAGCCCGGCTGCACAGTCCAGAAAGGGTGGCCAGAAGGGACTGAAGGAACTTTGCCACACCCGGACTCTGGCCGGGGTGCGGATTAAGTGGCAGGAAGTCATCTGTGGCTGCTTGGTTTCCCCCCGGCTGGTGGGGGGGTGGAGTGTGCTGTAAATACCCGCGGGCCACTTTGAGGACCCTGATGGGCCGTATCCGGCCCGCGGGCCGTAGTTTGAGGACCCCTGCAATAGAACAAGGAGTGTTGTTTCTGTGGCTACTCACAAGTATGATTCAGGGCTCATTTTCCTTCTGACACTTAAGGTGAGATCTGCAGAGCTTCTTTTCCTGCTGCTGTCTCACTAAGAACTTTATCAACATTATAACACATATAAGGAGTCATTGTCCATGATGACCTTTAGGAGTTGTACAAGAAAGTGGGTATGATTGCCTGCTGAGCCATGGAAGTGTGAAATTCAATAATTTACAAGTTATGGATTTCTACTTTGCTTACCAGCTCTTGTAGACATCAAGTACACAATTTCTCAAATGAATTATTAAAATTGATGTCCCATCTTTACCACTACAATCTCTTCTTTCCTAGATATGTCCCTTTTGTGGCCAGACTGTCACATTTCCTGGAAAATATACCCTGGATGTTTTTTTCTCTTTCAAGGAGACTGCTTTCAAATTGAGGAGAGTTCTGTGAACTTTAAATTCAACAAAACTGTCAGAGGAAAGGGCTGAGGATAAAAAGCAAAAGACGAGTGTTTTAGAACAGTTACATAGAATTAAATGGAGTTAAAAGCAGCAAAAAATATCCATAAAAATGTAATAAGAATTCTGTGGAAATTACTCTAAAACCTTGTGGAGCCTAATAAAGTGTTGTGTTCTATACTGCCTCACTTTTAACCATATCATAGGTACTATTGTGATATTACACCGAGCTACTAAATGTTATAATACTGTTTCATGAACTCAAGAAAAATGGACTTAGATCATGATGTCCCAGACTGCAGATTTAGCAACAGCAGATGATGTGAATAATTGTAAAGGACACGGAAAGGATGAGAAAGGCTCTAATGTCTCTAAGTAGTTTTAAATTATTTGCTACATTTAACTTTCAGGAACTGAACTGACAAACAACTCATTCCTATGTCAGGAATATTACTAATAATCATAGTTATAATTTTTATGATGTATATATAATTGGAGGTCAGTACTTCATACATTTAGTTCTATTAAACAGCTTTAAAAAAAAGACACAATCACTGTTTTTTATAGAGAAAGGATCCTGGTGGTACATTTCTTTTGCTTTGTCTTGTACTGTTTGTCTTAAAGAGCTTCTTGGTTTTTGAATGTGAAGGGAAACACAATACATACCTATTGCACCCTAAACCTTTTATCTTGCCTCTTTTTCTGTAAAGTAGGAAATACAGTTTAAGAACATGTGAGTAGAGATGAGAAATAACAAATGAGACACAGTGTACAGTGTAACTTAAATTACATTGTGCAGACACTGGCAGCTGTTTTGGGGGTGTTAATTGATGCTGGGACTCTTTTGGTCTCTGCTGCTGTATGCGTGAATCATATTGGATCTCCTGATATAACTCTCTGCATGGACCTATGAGACTGCTTTATGTCTAACTCATCAGCTGGTGGTGAATGATCAAAACATGCATGCTGCAAGACAATCTCTACTCTGGAGAACTTGCAATGTCTCATGCTGTTGAAATAAGACAAAATATCCTGGGAGACAGAGAAAAGAATCTCCATGGACATATGCAGATATTCATGCATTCACTCTGCCTATGCTCTGAATAAGATGTATGTGAGTTGTATGCCAGACAGCACCATGCTGACTCTGCTAGCAATGTTAGTAATGCTCTGTGACCTCACTGATACACTCCATCTCTCAAAAGACTGCTACCAGTACTCTTTGCTACTTCAAAACTGAATGTAGCCTTCCATTTTTAAAGTCAGCTAGGACAAAGCCACAGGAGATCTAACTGTATAGCTTTTAAAATATAATTTATTAAATACTGATGTGGTCAAGATTTTGAACCAGAACATTCATTTGACTCCCCTCATCAGATACAGACTAGCAATATTTTGCATTTTGAATTTATGGGCATATGGTATGAGAAGAATGCTGACTGAGAAGCAGCCTCAATAAGTAGCTTTCAGTAATAAAACTTATACCACTACCTTCAACTCGGGTAAGTCCATAGCATAATAGATCACAAAATAAAAGTTACTGGGGCCTGATTCTTCTAGAACACAAGATCTTTGTCAGGGAACTGTTGCATATTTTACACGGTCATCTACATATGCTGGAAACCGTAGCACAACCAGTTCACAGAAAGTCTATGATTCCTTACAAAAACTAAAAAGAGTAATTTTTTAATGTTTTGTATTACTCAACAATGTGCTATGTCTCTTATAGAGTAACGCACGAAGACAAAGGTCCATAACTTAAATTTACAATGCATGTTTCACCAGTATGAAATTCATAACATGATTTTTAAGTGAAGTAGCAAAAATGTGCTTACATTATGTATACTTCAGATTTAGCAATGGAAGAGATCGTGTAAAAAAGTTGTGGAGAAAAGGAGAAAAAAAAAATTACAGTTAGGGACTATAACTGTTAGAGTATACAAGGACCAGATAAAAGAAGCTAGACTTTACTTCCATTTTTCTGGGCTCAGACTAGAAAAGTTTATACCATTTCCCAAGTTTCAGTTCAGTTTCATTTTAAAGTGAAAATGTTAAAGCAGTCTGTGGAAAATTTTCTCACTTCTTACACACACTGCTAGAAGTGCCAAACATTAGATTTTGAAGCTTCTGTGCAAATCTACTGCTAAAATCTGAGTCCCAGCTCTGCAGTGGGCTCTTTAACAGTGAACCCTCTACCCAGAAGCCATCACTACTGTTACAGACTTTGAGGGTCTCCATTTGCTGTCTTTACACACAAGGTTAATATTTTTCCATTTCACACCTTTTCAATTTGTATCTTGATGCAAATCTTCATTATCAAAAGCAATTTTGCAAAATCAAGATAAATATTTAAACACCGAGAGAGCAGACTTTGACACTGACTATTGAAAATAATGGCTAAAGTTCTGTTCATTCAAATCTTCTTTAATAGTGGTGGATTTGTTTTCTTTTTAAAATATCCTTTAATACTTTACAAAATTACAGTAAAGTTTGCATTTAACAGTATCAAGGGACAATTTTTATCTTTGCTTTAAGTTTCAATACTGTAAACATTTTGTTTTCTAAAAGGGATTTGAATAATGAAAAATGTTCTATAGACAACACTTTTCTACTAATTTCTATTTTTTGAAGAGAAAAACATTTTCCTAGACTAGAATATGCTGCAATGGGCTAAATATGATTATTTGATTAGTTAGAGAAAATATACATTTTTTCATTGAGAAACTCTCACTGCAAATCTTAAAAGGTTACCTTGTTATTTCTAGGTCTAGTCAATTGTAAAATAAATTACCCATATTCACACACATGCTGGTTTATCATTCATACACATGCTGCTTTATAAAAGGAGTAGAGAAAAGGTTGCACATACTGAGGATTCTATATTTCAGATTCAAGAAGGGAATAAAAGATGCTGTCTCTTTGAAAATTTAATGTACATCTCCTACCAGCTTAATGATGTCTCATGGAGTTAGTCCAAAATACATAAAAGAAAATCTTCAGCATTTTTTTTCACTATCACCTTAAAAATTATTCCACTAAATCTTTTAAAATGCATAAGCACATACAGAGACATGCATGAATTTAGATAACATAGATATTATTATTATTATTAATAATACATTAAGTACCCTAGATATACCGAACTTCAACAGAAACATGAATGCTGAACCAGTATACCAATATTTCTGTATAGTAAGCTGTATCGCTAGAGCAGAGGCTCCCTTGTACTTCCTCCTGTGAGTAGTTTCAGAGGTGCTACACTGATAGGAAAAGAAGGCAGGATGGTGTAATTAATTTTATTTCCAGATGTTGAGACTTCAGACTATAATTCTAAGCTCTCTAAGCAAACATATTCCTTTTCTTGACTTCTATCTAGGCTAACTGATCAGAGGTGCTTTGGGGATTGGCTGTATGCCCAGTTTCCACAAGTGCCAAAGTCTCCTGCACATTGAGTTAATTAAAATTGACTGCTTGTCTTAGGCAGAAGAAACAGGCTAAATTTTAGCTTCTTCTAAAAAGTGATTGAACAATTTAGGCAAATAAAATAAAATGCTACTAAGCTAGGGAATAAATATAATGGATTGTTTGGCCCTGAAAAAAACAGATCATATTTTTATTTTGTTTTCAATTCTACCTCAAAGGCTTTTTTCAGTTGCTTTATTTTTTTTTCCTTTACCCTGCTACAGTGACTTGTAAATTGTTAGATCTGTGTATCCCAAGGACAGGAAGACATGTATCAAATGAAGGATATAGACAGATTGTACAGACTTAAGTTATAAATGAGAAAATAAGTCTAATCTTGCAGGTGTTTAAATACCACATGTATCTCCCCTTTCGACTGAAGCTTCCCTGGTGCCTATAGTGTGACTTTCTCAGCCAAATGCACCAAAACTGCTGTGGTCTACACAGCTCAGCAACTATCACATGTGCCTAAGAGCAGCCAAGTACCAAAAGTCTCCAAAGGACATTAAATATGCATTTCCTAAGAACAACTGACTGACATTGATAGTAGAGCTCTCAATGAGCTAAAAACATGTTCAGGATTTATAGCATTCACACACTGAGGTTCAATGCCTTCCTCAGGTTAAGGGGTTACAATCCACATATTCCTGAAGGTGTTTTTAATTCTAGTGTATACTGTGGGCTGAGGTTAGCAAAGGGAAGCACTCCCTACTCTGCTTCTCTACAGGAAGTACGTGATTCATAGTATACAGAAAGAGGGGAAAGAAGAACTTGGTGGGGAGTGAGAAAAGAAACACTAAAAAATACATTTTACTATAATTCACAATTTATAGTGTCCATAAATTCTCCCTTTTCTTCCAGATGCTCTTTCATATTTTTAGAAACCAGCTTTCTGGGGAAAAAAGATGACCAGACTTGACAAGAAACCCATAATTGACTATTTCCCTGATGAGTGCCCACCCCACAAGGTTCAGAGTCGTGTGCTGGGTGTTTCTAATGGTTTTTGAACTCTCTTTTATGTAATTGTGAATCTTCAAGTGACAGATAAAGATGGCTTCTGAACAATAATGGACTGTAATTTGCTACAGTGTTCTTCAGGTGAAAAGTGACATGATCTTAGTGGTAGATGAATTCGCATCACAGCTTTATTTTAAAAGAAAAGGCTTTGGCTTTTGAAAGAATCTATCTCAGGACAGGGTTCCAACCTCTAGATATGAAACAAGAAGAAGTGTTTCCTTATGTGGTCAACTCCCAAGCCACTCCTTAGGGTTTCCTATTGATTTTACATGTGTGAGTTCCCAAGCACACTGTCTGTTCTACTTTACAATTTGAGATTTTAGCATCTCCACAGGAACGTAACAGATGTCCTCAAATCAATATATATCCTCAAAATATTTTTAATAGTTTTTTTTTTTCTTTTCCTCAAAGGAGTTTGATTTAAAGACTTACAGGTCTTAGCATCCAGTTTGGAAGGAGGACTCAAGAATCAGCTGCTCATATAAGGGACGTCTGCTTGTACTCAGTCTTGAAAGTGGGACTAATCTGAACATATCAGGCTCTTGGTGCAAGAGAAATACACACTTTATCCACAACTGCACTTTTCTGATGGTCAAATCTCATCGTACCTCTGCTCCAATAACTGTACGTCATGCCAAGCAGATAATGATTCAAGCAGGGTCAAGTGACCAAGCAAGGTATGTGTTTTAACAGTCAAGATGTTATCATGGAGGTGTGATTTTGTACCAGCTCGGACTCAGCTTGGATGGATTTTCTTTTTTTTCATTCCTTAGCCTTATGCATACACAAGTGGTAGTTGTCTTCTTATTGACTCTATAAGTAATACAGTTTCTCAAGCTCCATTTTTATTTGTTAACCTCAAGTGGAGAAACGTATTTGAAGTGTTGCGCATGGGAAATGTGTTTGCTACTTTGCTTTAACTAAGTGATGGCAAGGCATAGGCCTTAGGAGGAGAGCAAATGTAAATCAAATTGTTACAGGTATATTCTAGGGTACTGTCAGCTTATATTGGAATGATGTTTCTACATTGCAGGTGTTATAAGCCAAGTCCAGACGAACACGAGGTGGAGGTTTCATCTTGTTTGCCATTCTCATGCACATCTTTGCATACACATGGGATATCCTAGGCCTCCTGGCTTCTTAAGGATAAACTAGAATCTTCTGCGGCTTCTTAGCAATTTACATCTCATACCGATATGCATCTGGTCTGAATCACTTAACTTATCCCTGTGTGTCCAGGGATAATAATCTCCCTGGCAGAGTGTTAGCTCTAAAAATACCCATTTTAGCTTCATGGCTTGGTGTCTTTGGATTCAAGCAGTATATGAGTCATACTCTTCACAAGGTAATGAAAAAAGATTCTAAAACTATTTCTATATGCAAATTTTATAGAACATGGTATAATATCAGATCTGGTTTATGAATAGCAAAATGTAAGAGGAAAAGTTCCAATTCTGTTCAAATTAGTCTTCCTTTCAGAAGCTATGTGTTTAACCAAAGTTTTCTTTAACAGATGAAATAATTAATATATTTGCTGCTCACCATTTATCTGAAAACACAGCTACAAAGTAGGAGAAAAAATTATACTTCAAGGAGAAAGGAAATTAAGTGTGAGGAAAGCCTAAGACGGGATGGAAAGAAGAAGAGAAGGAATAATTTTGAGGGGGTGTCTGAAGTATTGTACAGACAGTGTAATGTACATATACGGCCTGTTGGGATTTGTGTCCTGTGAAGATTTCTCAGTGTTTTTTTAAAGAGAACAATATACATGGGGCAGGCATCAGACAGCACTACTGGGGGAGATGCAAATAAAATTGGTATCAGAATAGAGGTTAAAAAATACATTATATGTTAAGGAATTTTTCATAAAGGATATTAAAATCTAACCAAAGAATAAATGCTGCTATATAAAAATTGTTTTTAAAGGGAAGGAAGATATAAATTTGGCCTTAATTCTGTGATAAGTTCTGTGTGGTTCTACAATAGAATCCAGATTTTTATTACTGTAATATTGAATTATTTTATAATTCTTACTTAGAGTATTTTTACAATTCTTACTTAGAGTATTTTTTTTTCTTAAAATATGTTCACTGAGTAAGGGTTAAATGTGCCTTCCTAAAATGTAGGTATTTTCCTTAGTAGAGGAACCTGCATGCGGTATAAATTGAATTCCCAACTTCCTTTCTAACCTGTTTTTCCATTGTGTTTTCAAATTCGTATTGGATTAAATGTTTCTGTTTCGGGGGAGTTTTGAACAGAGAGAATAAAAGAGAAATATGAGCAAATATGGTTATGAGAAATGCTTGTATATGTCATATCCTTCACTATCTTTTCACTGTTAGATTACTATTTCCCTTTCTCACTTAAACTAAGAATTAAAATATCAGTTGCATTGCACTGAACAGATTTGCTGAAATCAGAGAAGTAAATAACATTTTAAAAGAAAGGAAATATGATTTTTTAAAAACAATTATAAAATCAGCATTGACAATGAGAAATTTCATAGATAATTTGTAGAAATATTTTCTTTCTCACTTTTGGCTATATCTGCAATGCACAGTGCTAGCTACGGTCAGAATAAACATTCTTGTCTGTAACTGGTCTCAGTACCTCATTTAGAGCTTGTTTAGAAGGAATGTGGGTATGTTGCTCAATCATGAAACACATGAAAATTTTTTGTTTCTTAAACCGTTTTAAAACTTCGATTTTTAAGCTATGTTCTTCCCTTTAGTTCATTGTTTTCCCATTAGGTATCTTTTATCAATAAACCCACATGAACAATATTTTTTTAAACATTTCTAGAACAGAATTTTTAATGGGTAAACATATTTGTAGCCTTTAAATGTAAATCTCTTTCAAGCCTTAAAGAGACAGAAGTCAGAAAGGAGTGAGAAGTCAGATGAATTTTAATACAATAAAAAAAAAGCAACTAAATCCTTTACTACAGAAATGTGCTTAATCTGTCCAAAATTAAACTATTAAAAATCTAAAATTACAAACTACATTGATTCATTTTTAAATAAAACTATCCCCAACTACTAATTTTCTTCTTTATACTGAGTTTTGTGTTACCTAGAATCACTAAATGAAAAATACATAGAAATAACAGAAAGTCAGCTAGTATGAGTATCAGCTATAAGGAAAAAACTAATAGGTCTAATATATCTAAAGAATTAGATTCTTCAGCAAAATCTGTTTACAGTCTTCAAAGTGATGTTGTCTCTGCTAAAGGCCAAGTGTAAGTGGATGACCAAGTTTACCTGAAGTGCTCAAAGAACCATAAATTAGGAATGGTTTGAAAGTGAGGAAATTATTCAAGCTAACTGTTGTATGAAACCTGACCCGGCAACAAGGTAATTATCACAGCTTTAAGATGAAAATCATTACTTGAGAGAATTCAATTTGTTCTCAAAAAAATATTTCTTTTTAATTTTCAAGTTTTTTTTTCTTACAAAACAGTTACAAAACTGCTAACACACTGAAAGTAACATGATGAAAACAAGGTGTGCACCATCTCTTAAAGACTATTTCTTCTTTTCTAATACAGCTTACTTCATAAAATCATAAGTGATGCAGGGCTGTAGCAATGAGGTTATGTGTTTCAAGATCAGTTTATAAGTCTTGAAAGTTGAAGAAGGAAAGCAGGTGAATGATTCCTGGACTTGGACAATTTTAAATGCTGGGTAGAAGCAATAAAACATACAATAAGTTTCATCAAAATCTTTACTTCTTAAGTTGTTGAATCAGTTTTCTCCACAGTTGGCTTGAAATTCAGTTTTTAGCGTAATCTACAAATCAAGCCATCTTTGAAATTTCTAGCCTTTTAAAATTATCTTAGTTTAAGGTTTTTTTCAACAGGAGAAGTAGAGACATCTTTTTCATACTTGAGAAATGTCAGCAGGATGTGCCTTAATTAAGCTAAAGATGTTGGAATCAAGGCTACCTCTTCAGTCCTGCTCTGGCAGTCCATTTTCTTTTTAGCAAAGCAGTCAATGTTAAAACTGGTCCTAGAGGGCATCAGAACTGGAATGTTTTGCCATAAATCCTTAGCTCCAAATCCTGAGCTCAGGCCATAGACCTAAAGGAAAGCTGTTTTTATACTGTATGTAAAGCTTAAAGTAAAACCCAACCCTGGCAGTATACCTTCAGTGAGGCCTGAGAATAATTCTTAAAGGCAGACTTCATGCAGCTACATCTCACTTTCCCCTTTCCCCTAGCCTTCCACGCTGTTCACAGAGTCTCTAATATAAAAGAATCTTAATATCAGACACGTAATTAAGCTGCCAGGAGCTGACTGTTGACCTAGGGAACATTTGTGCACTGACTCCATCCAGAGTATGTATAATTTTCAGACTGAACACCTTCGGTATCTACTAGCTATGTGTTCCAATGCACACCATTCTGTCTGCAGTCATTGCTTCAGTCTCACTTCCACTGATGCCATTTCCACTCTTTTTTTTTCCTTTTTTTCTTCTCTTTTCTCCTATCTGACTGACCTCCCTTTCCTCATTGATCTTCCTTTAATAAAAATCCACTTGAAAAAGTTAAAGGCTAGACAAAACTCAAACACAAAAATGGAGAATTGACAAGAAGACTGCAAACCAAGATGATGCTATCATCATCTTGCAAGACTGCAAACCAAGGGATGCCATCCAGAGGGACCTTGACAGGCTGGAGAAGTGGGCTTATGCCAGCCTCATGAAGTTCCACAAGACCAAGTGCAAGGTCCTGCATCTTGGTCTGGGCAGTCCCAAGCACTGATACAGGCTGGGCAGTGACGGGCTTGAGAGAAGCCATGAAGAAAAGGACTTGGGGGTACTGGTGGATGAGAAGCTCAACATGAGCCATCAGTGTACACTTGCAGCCCAGAAAGCCAATCGTATCCTGGGCTGCATCAAAAGAAGCGTGGCCAGCAGGTTGAGGGAGATGATTCTCCCCCTCTACTCCACTCTCATGAGACCTCACCTGGAGTACTGCATCCAGTTCTGGAGCCCCTGTTATAAGAAAGATATGGACGTGCTGGAAAATGTCCAAAGAAGGGCCACGAGGATGATCAGAGGGCTGGAGCACCTCTCCTGTGAAGACAGACTAAGAGAGTTGGAGTTAGTCTGGAGAAGATAAGGCTCTGGGGAGACCTTACTGTGGCCTTCCAGCATCTTAAGGGAGCCTACAAGAAAGCTGGTGAGGGACTTTTTAGGATATCAGGCAGTGGTAGGACTAGGGGTAATGGATCAAAACTAGAGGTGGGTAGATTCAGATTAGACATTAGGAAGAAGTTCTTCACCACAAGGGTGATGAGACACTGGAACAGGCTGCCCAGAGAGGTGGTGGAAGCCCCATCCCTGGAGGTTTTTAAGGCCAGGCTGGACGGGGCTCTGAGCAACCTGATCTAGTGGGAGGTGTCCCTGCCCATGGCAGGGGGGTGGAACTAGATGATCTTTGAGGTCCCTTCCAACCCTGACAATTCTAGGATTCTATAAAATGAGTAGAGGCAGCTTTCAGTAGTCTTGATCAAGGTTAGATCTTTTGTTCTTCCCATAATTCAAGGTAATACTTTGTGTCTCCCCCTGTCATATTACACCAGAAAGAGAAGTGCCAATATGCAGGAAGTAGATAAACCTCTGAAAATAATCAGGAAAAACAGTATTAAAATTTTCCTAAGAAGCTTTTTCCTTGAGAGATTCCTGGACCAATACTTCAAGGCCCAAAAACCCTCAATGGTTATCTCCAAACTCAGACAGGCTTCCACAAACCCAGAACTATGGCTGTGGTAAACAGACCCGTTATTTTGAAATGTCTTTTCATGCACCCGGACCGCGACAATGGCTTTTGACAAATGTATCATGAAAATACTTTAAACTTAATATTATTTTCTATTATTTATTTCTTCACCACCAGCAACATATACATAATTCATTGGACTCAGAACAGTGAACAAGGTAACATGGACTTTTGCTACTTGCTGGTGATAATAGGAGAGTTTTGTCTTTCTAGACTAATTTTTATTTCATGATTCTGAGTTTTGAGCCTTACCATGAAGTCTGAGCTTCAAAGCCATGCAGCAAGGAACAGGACATGTCTGCCACACATTTTAGCACCAGAGGAGGATGCTTCTATTGTGTACTTGCTAGGCCCCGTTATACAACACAGGGTAGAAAGAGCAAAATAGATGAAAACGTTTCATATGGAAGGCAGCATTGAAGACTTCTCTAGTGACAGATGACAAAATCTTAATTAGATATGGCAAGCTATCCAGGGGAATAAAAGACAAAGAACTGGCAAAACCTGGTTGTCCTCACTGCCTTTGAACTAATGACACATAAAGCAGGAGCTTACTGCATTTAGAACCAAAGTCATGAATAATTTGACACTTCTCAGATGACTGCTGATTTTGCCAGACATTGAAGGGCAGTGAAAAGTTTTCCCTAATGACAGAAGTGGCATAACTGCCACTGATACTGTAATTCAGGCTTGAAGTCCTGGAACCAAATGATTTGAAAGTCTTTTCAATTATAGCATTTTTCCTGCCTAAGCAATTATTGAACACCCCCGCCACTTTATTTCTTTTCTATTTTATAAATATTTTATTTTTCTATTCCTTTGTGTATTTCTTTCCTGCCAACTCCTCCTTTGCAGAAAGTGGCAAAGGATGAGACTTTCATGACAAAAGCCTGCAAGTTGCTAAGATTACTATCATTATTTGTAGATCTTTTTTTCTCAGCAATTTTGCGAACCAGCACCGTAAATATAACAAATACAAGCAAGGAAGAGAGGTGCATTAAAGAACAAAATAATTTTAATCAGTGTGACTAGATTAAACAGCTTCTTAAATATTTCAATGCGGCAATCCTTTAGGAAGTGTTTACAACAAGCTTATAACAGTGCCAGGCAAAAGACAAAGTGGAATCTATCCAGGCTCATCCATATTTAAATGTGTGTGCTCAGTGCAAACATGGCTCAGGGAGAAGTGATGACATCTCAAAACTTACGATAGGTGGCAGGCAAGAATGCTGGCAGAAGCGACTAGGAGGTAAACAGGGAAGCCGACAGCAAGAAACCCTACATGAGCTCAGGAGAGAAAACCACAAAGAGAAGGCAAGTCCTGCAGTCCAGGGTGGACTCCGGGTCGCCAGGCTATACCGAACTTCTTGCGAGAGAAAAGCTCAGTGTAGAAAAGACACTAGCTATAAAAGCTTGAGTGTCAAAATTGCAAACAAACTATTCAAAGAATAATAAAGGGGGGAAAAAAATCTGAGATGCGAGAAGATGGCCAAATATTTCAGAAACGTGAAGAACCTTCAGCTGCCAGGAATGAGAGGATGTCCTGGTTTGAGCTAGAACAGAACTAATCCTGTTCAGTGATTTTACTTTTCATCTCAGTCTCTTCTAACTGCACTTTCTGAAGTTAACAGCAGGTTTCCACAGACAGTCTACTTCTAGAAGTGGTAACACTTGATGTTTATAGTTACTACCAAGGTCTGGGGTGCAGAAACTCTTGCTTATACTTGCTCCTATGGAGACCAAGGTCACTGCTAAATCTTGTGTACCAAGTTGGGGGTGAGAAAGTAAAAGTTGGGGAGGAGCAGCCAGGACCAATGGCCCAACAAGAGATTCCATTCCATGTACATCATATTCAGTATAAAGCTGAGAGATCACAAGGATCAAGCTCTCTTCTTCAGTAGCTGGTGTCCAAGGAGGACCCTGTCCATTCTGCCTTTGATCCCAATCCATGTGTTCCTGAATCCAGTCCCAGAAGCCAACTTCTAAATCTGGTTCCTGTGTTCTGCTGAGTCGAGTCTGGGGCTTCCCCAGTACTGGCTCTGTGATGACATTAGCATATTTCCCGTCAGGGCTGGGACAGGTTGGATTCAATATTGAATTGACTGGATTCAATATATTTCATTTTATTATTACTATTTTCATTAAGGCTGTTTTAGTTTCCTTCCCAGTCCATAAATCTTTCTGCCTTAACAGTCTCTTCCCTGTGGGAAGGGAGAGGGGTTAACACAGAGCACCTGTCATTTGTCTAGTGGCCAGCGCAGCCCTAACTCTGGACAGAAGACGACACTGGGCACAGATTATGCCCTCATGGAGAGCAGCCTAAGTGAAAAAGGAATGGGAAAAGAAAACATTTCCAATATTTTTTCTTTCTGAACTGTTCCAGATGCCATGACCACAGCCTGTCTTTTTGAGGCAGAAAGCCCTTCATCTGCTGCAGACATCTAACAGAGGAGCCATTCGGCAGACCCTGCCTGCATGACACATGCGACTATTACAGTCATTGAGGGAAGTAGGTGTCCCCAAATTGCTGGAGGCTCGAGTTGGCAGTATACAAATGTCAGTCTCTCCACCTTTCATCTCAGGCCAGTAAGTCAGTTATAGAAACACAGTACAGCTCCTATCTTCTGCCAACTCAATTTATTCTCTCCATCTGGAACACAGTCCAGCATTACAATATAAGATTGGTCATTTCCAAGACACCCATCTGCAGAACATAAGCTACCAAAAGGTGAAGTTCCATTCTGTCTCTAGCTCCTTCCACTTTTAAACACTGACAAAACCTCAAATTTTTCACTGTATCATCTTGAAACTAGCCAGAAGAAAAACATCTTTTTTTTTCCTCTTCCTCTCCAATGAGACCACTGCTTAGTTGCAGTCTCAGAGAGTCCCTTTGAGGTATCAGGAGGTATCAGATCTCTGGAGGCAGACAGAGCAATGTGTATATAAGTAAGTGTGTCTGAATCTGGAGTGAGCAGACTTTATTTAGGTGAGTGAATCACTGAATACACAGTCAGAGATAAGGAAACATTTGTCATCACAAGTCCTACTTCAGAAATCACAGTGGTATTCTACTGAAAAATGGAATTGGCTTAAAATGGCCATTTAGTAGAGAATTTAAAATGCAAATAATGAGACAAAGAGATGAACCTCTCAGCAAAGTCCTGGTAACAGTGTCAGTACTGAGGAGAACCACCAGAAAAACACTGACTATCCATGCCAGCAACTGACCTATATACAGAGATCACACATACTGCCATGATCAATCATGTGGTTTGATCAGTGCCAAAGGAAAAGCGAGCAGCTACTGCACAGCTAAAGAAAATCCCTCCTCTCCAAGTCACTGGGTCCACTCGGTAAGAGCTACCTGTGTTCCTGACCCACAACATGGAGCTTTCTAACATGAGGAACAACATACGTTGTGCCAAGAAAGAAGGGAAGAAGCCAAGCAAATGGAGCAGGAAAGGAAGCAAAAAGGAAGGTGGGCTACCAAATCTGCCGATATTTCTGCTCCTTGGTATTTCCTCACTGCCAATATTTTGCACAACTGTTCTGCAGAGCTTTCACTCTTCTGCTTTGTCAGTTATAACATAAAGTCAGAGACCTCACAAACCAGAGAGAAAACTATACATATGTCAACAGTGGCATTTTCTATTTATATCTACATAAACTTCTAGGAAGAAAAAAGAAGGAAAAAAACCTTCTGAATATGCCTGACCTCTATTTTTTTTTCAACACCAATTAAGGTTTTAGGTCAGAAATCTCTGAATGCTCAGTACTTAATTAGCATTAGGTGCACGACCAGGCATTGTTGTATCTAACTTGTGGTTTGGGACTGACGATTGCAGGCTTTCCATGATAGCCATTGTGGACAGTCACCCTCAGGAATTACACTTCCTTTGCTGTGAAAATCGTCTCTGTAAATTGTTGTGTAATCCCAATTCTGTTTTTAAAACACTGAATGCAAGAAGAGCTGTTACCCTCAGCACTGCTACCTTAAAAACAGATTAGTTTTAATATATGTAGACACTGATGCTTTCTTTTGTAACACCGTATGCACAAAAAACTTTTTTTGTTCATGCCAATATCCCAATTTGCATGCTTCCTGTCACATCAAATGAAGCTGCTCATTGGAAATTGGGACATAAGCTACCACTTGCATTCATGAATATGTGCCACCCGCTTTCATTTAGCACTTGACATTCTAATGTGCTCTCGAGCAGTTCTGCAGGTGAAAAGGCCAGTCATTATCAGCAGCCATGGGAGATAAGAAATATATGGGAAAAGCTTATCTGAATCCCAAGATTTTCAGCTTTAGCAAGTTTTTAACGATTCAATCCTTAAAAATAAATCTGGAAGAAGCTTTTCTCCCTCTCTGCTGCTAGAGATGCATCTCTGCATATTCACAGCAGCCTCAACAAAGGATTTCTGTGCTGCATGTCCACTGTTGCCTGCATTGCACTTCACATGGTAAGAAGCAAGACAGGGTGATTCTTCCATGGCAATGACAAGGGGCTTCAATTTATTAAATAGTGCTTCAGTGCAATGAGACTCAGAAGAGCATGTTCATACTGGTGTCTCTTCACAGCCACTCCACATCAGCATTAAACACTTTGAACCTACAGCGTAACAGTAAAAATAAAGCCATTCCTCTTAAAGCAACCCATTGAAATAATTTGCACAGTCTAACATCATAATTTATCCACTTGTAATTTTTCTCCAAATCCAGTGAACATAACTACAGAAGTACTTGAAGCATTCTTCCCTTCCTGATTGAAATGTAGATCCTCTCATAGCTGCAGGTTTCAAAGAAACAGCCTTGTTACAGCTCTGTGGAAATGGAGAAGGTTCACCAGAAGACGGGTCACATTGGTAATGCTCACATGCTGAATATAGATCTGGGTTAGAGCCTTGGGCTCTGAACCACCACACTGGCTGTCATGTGTATCTGATCAGCTGAGTGCTCTGCAGCCTCATATTGTGTTTAGCTTAATCAATGGGCTCAACCAACTCAAAGGACCCTGTCTGTATCTGCCGAGAAATTACCTGGTAAGAAATATGTACCCATTTTCACACGGGATCCTGCTCCCATGGAAGACAGGCAAAATTCCCACTGACTTCAGAGAATTCAAAGTAGCCAAAGAGAATTTAATCTTGTTTTTAAATCCAGGAGATTCAATTTTACACCTAGTTTTTAAGTTTCACCTTTCTTTTCCTCAGCACTTTATTCTTTTAACTGTCATTGTTCCCTGCCTCAGCACTGGTTTTCCAGGGAAATGCATTCATCTCAATATCTGTGGGACTGACAGAGCTCATCACTAGCTCACAGAAATGATGGAGATAAACAACATGCAGTTTATTCAGATTAATGGGTGCAATGCCAATGAGCTTGCGACAGGAGCAAACAAAAGGTCTTTACAAGGTAATGATGACTATTGCTATGGGGAAGTATGAGTGATTTCTACAGGCTGGAAATTGGCAATAAAAAGATTCACTATCTGCTAAAGGGATCTATTAGTAATAAGCATTCCTAAAGATAACAGGGCATTTTGAAGACAAATTGTCAGCCATATCTCCTTTATCTAAGGTGCTCAAGAAGTGGTTCTGCCAACACCGTAACTCAGACTGCAGCACAGGACAGCTTTCAAATAAAGGAATAGTGCCTGAGAAGTAAGACTTAGCCTGCAGCTTGCAAAAAAAAAACCAACCCCTTACCATGTTAGTGCACTTGCTAATAAGCATTCGTTAAGACAAAACCAAGTAAGGAATGTCATTTTAACAATGACCACCCAGTAAGGCAAAAGTTAAGTAACACGCTGTTCCTAAAGTGCCACCAGTAACGAATATGGTGCAAGGAACTCAGATTGTCTTCAGAAAAACCAAGCATAAAATAGTCCTGGAAATGAAACTCATGCTCAAAGTCCTCCAGAGCTAGAAAAAGCCCATGCACAAGACATGACAGTAGTTATCAACTCCGGTAAAAAACCTCCTGAAACACATCTGAAATCTGCTTCTGAGACCTGAGGAAGAAATGTGTTCTGAAGGGAGCCATATAGGGTCCTGTCCTTTCATGGATTAAATTCAGTGGAGTTGCCAGTGGATCACTGGATCAATGGATCACTAGATCTGAATTTATATCTGTTTATACCTGCCCAAATTGGCTTCAGCAAATAAGTCCACAGCAAGATGGCTCACCATGTGGAACGCACAAAGTGCAAGAAGAATTAAACAATTGGCAGTGCTGGATATTTCAAGATGTCACATTATAATGGAGAAGAGTTTTAGTTACAATTTGACGGCACTTCAGTATTGCTGGGAAAAAAAATTAAATGCACGTAAAATCAGCAATTGAGAAGTGGTGATTTTGTTTGGCCATAGCTTTGTAACACATTTATGGTGGTTACTTTAAGGGCTGAGATCAATTCAATTGCTCTGGATTTGTATCACAGCACTGCGTTCTGTTCTCATCTGAAATGGTGTAATTCTGGAGTACTTTCACTAACAATAGTGGGATTACTCCAGATCTGCACTGAAGGCAGGTTTGCTTTAAACTACATTATACGAGCAGTATAAACTAGGACCCTGGCCACTTAAACACATGGCACTTATCTAGAAGCCTTTTCACAGTGTTCAGGTAAGGCAACAAAGAGGAGAAAGAAACCAACACAAATAAAGATAAGATGAGGTTATTTACAGGAACTTTCCAGATTCACAAGGAGTAGAAATATGTCTATGAAAACTATATTTTTTCTTATTGTTTCTGAAATCATTAATCATGGTGCTGAATATGGAAACAATCATTTAGATGCAGCTGGAAAAATAACTTCTCTACAGCTGAACTGGAACAGAGTCCTTAGAAATCAGTAAAAGAGCAAATTTTTAATCATTACTAAGTGAAAAATTATGCAGAAGTGTTCAGCATTCCCAGGCTGCACTCTCTCCAGCTGTGTTTAGCTAGGAAAAAGGAGGATATATTTTCACTGCAGTTATTGCTGTCTGTGCATCTGTCTCTTATCCAGTACATCATGACCCTTTACTTCCTACAGAATATGGAAGGAGAATCCAGTGCATCCTTTTCAACCGTACAGGTGTAGAAGTAGACTGTGTGCCCATGTTGAGATGCTCTTACCTATTATTCCCAAAAAAAAAAATCTTCTGAGCAATCTGGATTCTGATGGGAATCCTCATTAACATGAGCACAGTGTGCCACATAAGGTTCGAGAATTAACAGTGAATTTGTGTCCAAAAAATAAATACAATTCAGCCCAACCTTCCCTGAATCCCTAGTTCACTAGGGAGTATTCACTAGTTATACAGTTGTTAAGCTGATGTATTATGGTTAATGGCAGCATCTACAACACACTAGAAAATGCTGGTGATAGGAAACCCAGAATTTCAATATTATGGTTCTTTTTGTACTACACGCAAGATGACACTGTGCTTCATTAGTAAGATCTTTTAAAAATTGTATGTGCAGTCTAAAAAAGGAGGGGGTTTTAAAGTTAGCTGTGCTTGGCTAAATTTACAGTGGCTTTATTTCCTCTGCCAAAATTGAAGATTGAGAAGAAACAGAGCTATTTCTTCAGCTGATGTGAAAGCAGTACATTGTAGCATAGGAAAAACTATATTGACTCTGATGGCCAGGTGGGAACCACTGTTAAGTGGCGAATTCCAGAGGCCAGGAGAAGGTTCTCCAGAATGCTGACTTACGTGCATTCACTGGTCTGTAAAGAGGGAGGAGGAAAAACACCTGGACTTCTAGCACTGGTCTGGGAATTAGTAACTCATTTGCTTTCCTCCTCTCCTGTTGACTGTTAAGCCTCTGTTTCCCCTGGCCAGACTCGCTGTTATCAGTCATTTCAGTAGCTGTTACCCAGCTAGCTCTGTGGCCTTCCACTTCCCGATGCTTTCATCGGTGAGGGCCTTGGCTCACATGGGTGGTCTAGGTGCTCAGAGACCATGAGGAGCAAACCCACTGTCCAGGGAGGGTGAGTTAGGTGGCCAACGTGTGCAACTGGGAAAATGGTTTCAAAGAGTAATTCTAGCTGCTTAGGGCTTTCCTCCTCAACTAACTGTATTGAGCAAATGTTCCGTCCAGCACAAACTGAGCAATAAGCTCTGCTGGGGCACAGAGTCTGTACAAGTGAATCTGCAGTCACCTCAGCTTGGTGGGACAACTTGCTAACACCCACTTGTGTCTCACAGAAAGACAGTGCCGTCAGTTGGCACCATCTGCCTTCTTTGTCTGGGACAGAGTTTAAATCGTCAGAGAATGGCCTAAAGGTTAGAAAGAGTAAGGTAAATCATTGTGTCACCCCTACACAAGATTTTATCCACCTTCTTGTTCCAGGTCACAAAGTTTCCTATCTCAGATGCTAGTGAAGGCTTGAAGACCATTCCCTAGTTTGGATGAGAAGGTGGTGAAGGGTGCAAGGCCTCTAACACAGAATCTCTGCTGAGTTTTAGCCAGGCTTTCTCAACACTAGTGGGACAGGATCCACACAGAAAAAACCTGAATCTTTCCTTCTGACAGTCTTTATTTTCCTCTCTCTCTCCTATACCGATTCCCACAACTTCTGCTTTGCTGCATTCCACTATTCCTTCTTGGGGTGGAGCATTCCCCACTTCTCTGTGTCTCCCTCCATCATGAGCACTGCACTCAAGGCTCAGCTGCCCCAGGACTTCTCCTTGATCTCCTCCTGAAAAGCCATCTCACTTCTCTGTCAGGCCCCGGCAACTTCTCTCTTGACAGCCCCAGCTCTGTAAATCTGGCAATGTCTCCTAGATCCTAACAAGCCTCCTGCCTTTTCTATCTGCAGTTTCCAAGCCCTGTACTCTTTCCTGTTCTCTATTCTCTCTTCCTTTTACTGCCTTCTTCCTTTTGGCTTTCACCAAACCAGAGGAAGCTGCCAGCAGCATGAAGGAGGCTGTACCAGCACTCCTACTACTGGCAGGGGGACAGGGATTTGGCAATTCTCCCTCAAGTGCCTCTTTTCAAACCACTCCTGCTAACCACTCCCCACTGTCCCCCAGAGCACACTTGTCTGCCGGAGCTGCTTGGCAAGTCAGTAAAGCAATCTGTGGACATACCACAACATCTCTGTATGTGTCCAAGTTCCCTATTTGTACGTTCTCTCCTACGTGTGTCCCGCTTTGGGACAGGCAATGCTTTCGTTTTGTGTTTTAAAGCAACCACTGAACTCTGAATCTCCTGTGGGGACCTTGGGCACCAGTTCAAATAAGCAGCAGATTTGAAAATAGCTGCACTAGGGAATAGTCTGTCCCCATTACAGAGCATAGAAGGGATGTGATCAGTCCAGCCTGTTATTACAGCAGGCAGCTCTTGCCCTGTGGCAGATTGATCTTGCTACAATAGCATCTAAGGGCTCCTTTGCATGAATACAACAGCAAGATTAAATTTTATGATCAACCCAAATATAGTTGGAGAGAAACGTTGCTTTTATTCATAAAATACAGCCGTGAATTAAATAGCAAGCGTAGTAACACAACTCATTACTCCTGAAAATGAGGTTGATTTTTCTTTAAAATAACAAACCAAGCTGTCATAAATTTTCTTTGAAATTTAACGTAACTGAACTGTCCCAAAGTATGTATTATATATTAAGTTAATAAAATTTAACTACTGAAATATTAACTCAAACTCTGCAGGAGCCCACTGATGAAAAGCTCCATACTTTTAAAGAGAGCAACCTATACGTAAGACATGGCTAGCAGCAGGCTTGCTACAGATCTTTCACACACACTCTTTGTTTGCTAAAGCGTAACAGATTTTTGTGTTTCTCCTTGTGCTGTATACTCAGGATTTCACAAAGTGAATAACAAACCAGACCACATTTAATGTTGGATCTTGCAAATGTCTATGTCACAGGTGTTCTGCTGCAGATTCTACCCCAATGAACACACAGCTGCTTATCACCACAGAAGGTAGAGTTCAGATAAAATAAAGATGCGACACGTTGGTTAATCAGGGAGAAGAAAAAAGGAAAACAGAAAAAAAAAATGTTTCTGTCTCTGCGTTTTCTACATCACTGAACACTGAGACACAATGTCATTTATTTCAAACATGTAAACCATGACCACATATTTGTGGATGCAATTACTTCAACTTTATACTCACTAGCTTGGAAACAAGCCCCATTTGTCTCATTCCTCAAGGAAAATAAAAGCCATAACGCAGAAGTGGAAAATAGAGATGTCACATTCATTCAACTCACTGTCACTGCTTCCTTGTCTCCTAGACCAATCCCTGTTCCTGAGTTATTTGGGACAGGTTTGCATACACCTTACAGGAACTGATTTGTGGCAGGATCAGTTTTGTGGGATAAAGATACGAGGAAAGAGGGAAAGATGAAAAGTTGTCAAAGTGGACAAGCATCCAGTATACAAATTTAGAGCCTCCCTAAGGAGCAGCTCTTGGAGATGAGCAACCGCTCTAATGCTCTTTGCAAATATTATCCCTTTGCTGTTGGATAGCTTAACAGCTTGTTGAAGGACATTTTACTTATTTTTAAGAGTAGAATACTTCTAAACACCTTTTTGTACATTTCTTCAGCAACAACACTGTAAGTTGCTCTTTAGACAAACAGCAAATTTATGCAGCATAGTAGAAGGAATCATGCTGGAAGGGAATTCCCTGGATTCCACTCCTGCACCGCTGACTCTCAGTTTAAGGCAGCTGAAGCATTTGCCCAGAACAACCTTTACAGCAAGGTGAAGTGCAATGGCTGCTGCACTATTTGAACCCATGCAGGCACTGCTGAAAGGGTAGAGGGAGCAATTCTTTAATTATTTCTCCCTCATACTCTCCTGCCATTTCCAGGGGGCCAGTGACTCCAGCTGACCACCGCATCAGTTTGGTCTAGCATAGTAGATGGCATGGTGGAGCCCCATGGAGGGAGAAGAGATGGTTAACCTGCTGAAAGTGAGAGCTGGATGCTGTCCCACTGTCCTGTCCTCCTTCCACTTACACCTGCCCTAAAATCAGACGGTTTTTGTTAGAGAATGAACAAATGCAAGGGGTACTGGTCAGAGAATAGACGAAATAGCACTATCTGTCCCAACCCTGGAGGGAATTAACCAGAAGGCTTTCATTACACCCATGAAGATTCTGTGGGAGAGGATACACATATATCTTATTTCTCATGAACCAAATAAAATCCTGAATTAAAAGAATCTTCCTTATGTAGAACCTCTGAATAACTCAAGATATATGAAATCCGTAATTATTAGTATTTTCCCAGTGTCCTACAAAATAACCTTCCATATTGCCCAGTAAACAACTCATAGCAGGGAACATACAGAGAACTCTCTCTGTTTTTTGTGGCAGGTAGTATGCAGAGAACACACACAACACTGCTATACAGAAAACTAAGAATAGTGTAAATCAGGATCATTCCTTCTGCACCCATATGGCCTCAAGCTGTATCTTTACTGCAGCCACTGTGCATGTAGAGCTGCTGGAAGCACAGCGTATTGTGGCAGAAGGAAGGAGGTTGGGGTTCTTTAGGGGAAGTTATGCAACCTCTCTAAACAACATAAAGTAAGCTGAAAAAAAAAAAATCATTCCTGGAATAGTTGCGTTCACACCAGGGCTTTTGCTACCTTGAGGATGCCAACCAAAATGATAAAGTTTGTAAGAACTACCAGGCTGTCACAGCTCTGTCTGCACACCTTTGTCCTGTAGAGCTGGGCACAGAACCATTGAGAGGTTTGAAGATTATGCACATGATTTGAGACGGCCTTAGACTTGCTCACACATATAACAGGTCAGAATATAACACTGCATAAAGCAGAATGTCTTAGAAGTCTGCTGGTTCACAGCCGTCCAACTAATACTTTATTGAGCTGAGTAAATATTCCAAGTTTTATGGTTTAATTATTACTGATTATTAAGAAGCAATCATTGATTATTATAAGAGTTGAAATTGCTCGCTCTGCTTAAGTCAGCACAACTAAATATGATTTTGTCCTCTTCCATGCAGATCCTCGAGGCTGTAGGGAGTGCATTCAGGGACCCACGTGATAACCAGAGATAACCACATCCTTAGAGAGCTCTTCTCCATTCTTAACTTCTAATTTATTAAAAAAACATCTCTAGTCTCTATTTCATGTCTGTCTCCTCTGAAAGACAAAACCTTGAGTAAAGGACAGTTACCTTCTAAAGAAGGTATCACACACTGATGCTGAAGTCTCGTTTCCTCTGTACCTTGGGGCAAAGTGATTCCAGCGATTTTAGCAGAGTTTCTCACAGTGGTATTATGTAACTATGGCTTCCCCTTGTACTGCTATTCCCAGCAAATTACTTTGTGCATAAAGCAAGCTGTAAAATCCTTGGAATACATTAACACATCTTACATAAGAAACACAGCTGCTTGAAATTGCCCACCACAGTTTAAGCACGTTCCTTCCAATTTACCTTCAGTAGCTGGCCAAGACATTTCCCTATGTTACTATTCCATTCAGTAACTTGCCTTCACAATATTGTACTTGCCAGAATAGAAATTTGTTCCCCCACAGCTGCCTTTTACTGTTATGTTTTTGTAGCACGCATGTCCTTTTGCACTGGTGCTGCTATCTCCTTCCATGTCTTATCCCCCCCATCAGCAGACACCAATACACACTGATCTCCTTTTTACTACGCCGGTTGAATAAAACACAGTTTGTCCTGGGATACAAGCCTTTGCCACATCCTCAGCTGAAGCACAGCAAAATAGTTTTGCGAGTCCCTTGTTTACACCCAGAAGGGTGCAATTTATTTATAATTTAAAATAAAGAATCAGATTCTTTTGCAGTTTTCCTTTGTCCCATTGTATAAAATTAGAGTAATCCCAGATCATGCCAGCAAAGGTCCTCAAGAAGTCATTGTCAACCTGATTCCCAGGACTTCTTGTGTCAGAAACACTGAGAGAAGAGCTGGACTAGTCCTATGACCCCAGTCATTTGAAAAAGGCACAACACACCTACGAAAAAAAAAGAAAAGAAAAAGGAGGATTCGGGGAAATATAGGCCTGTCATCCTCACTTAAGTCCCAGAAAATATCAGAGCATGTTCTCAAGGAATAATTGAAGAACGAGCAATTGCTCATGTAAAATTTCCAGACCCCATTCAGCTACAAGAAGGCAAAATCCAGTGTCAAGATCTAGATTCATTTTGTCCTTCAGGATTATTAAATTAGTTTAGTGAACACACTGAAAGACTAAAAAAGGGGAAAGATCAAACCAGAAAATAGTTTTCCTAAAAAGAGAACGGGGGAAAAGAAGGGTTCATCACGTATATGCAGCATGAAAGACACTGAGGCAGTTGAGAACCCTGCAGTCAGCTGCATCTCTACTGATGCTATGAACACTATTCCTCGGATAGTGACAAAAAATTGGTTTAGTATCTTTGCTGCACAGATGCATTCTTGAGACATTAATACTTCAAAGGCTGAAAAATTAATAAACACACACAAGGCATTAGCATTGTATCTGTATGTTGAAATGCATTTTCACATGGTCACGCTGATAAAAGCAGATGATCCAATTAATGAGATAAATAATTACAGATGCACTTCATGGGAGTGTTTTATTCTATGAATATTGGTGTAATTACTGGAGGTGCCCTGCAAAGTGTTATCCATGCCTAGCTGTTTGAATCATGAAACTTGGACTCAGCGAGCTCTCAATAAAATATCCTAACTAGAAGTGTTTGCTATGCCCCTAAAAACTAACCTTGGAAATAAATGACTGGCTTATCTGTGAAGGGCGCTGTCTACCTCTGTGTAGACAAGTCAACTCTATATACCCTGGACATAAATCCAGTGCTTACCAGGTAAAATGAAGGCAAGCCAAATTAATTGCTGGAAAAATACCTGTTACGTGAGCGAATACAAGAGGCTGAGGATCATCCATAGACAGGGAGGTGATTGTGCCCCTGTACTCAGCACTCGTGAGACCGCACCTTGAGTCCTGTGTCCAGTTTTGGTCCCCACAGTACAAGAAGGACATTGAGGTGCTGGA